>JAYEPQ010000010.1:18748674-18811174 GCA_036321105.1 Dracaena cambodiana
TATTTTACCATCCATCTGAACTCTGTTAGGATATCTATATTAGTTTGATTGAAAGTTATATCCCTCAGTAACTTTACTGTATCGTTGTCTCGATTCTTCAGAATACTAAATTTTGCATAATAATTTTTTTGTTGCAAATATCTTCATCCCATCTGTTATAATGGAGTAGCTGTTAATATTTTTGAAAAAGTTTGGGCCTTTTTGTCTAATTCGATAAAACTGCTACACCAGTAATTGTTGTAATTGATTTTTTCGATGTTGTATTTGGCATCGAATATCTGTCAATGTTTCGGCAGAGGTGTACTGTTAAATATACCGAGATGATTGGATTTAAATTATAAGGTAGCTCGTCCTGCCGATAGACAGAGCTGATGACTCGCCTGGCTGACAGACAGAGCCGGTGATCATGTTGGGATTATAGATTGTATTATTTGTGGTTGCTCAAATCTTACTGTCAGAGGTAAGATCTTAACATGACAGGTTCACGCGATTTTTAACAAACCCCCAGCTATCAACGGATTTGACATGCCTTTACCAATTGCCGTTCGCGTTGGGCTAGCCATGTTATTCCCCTCAGTATGATGAGTTATCGAAGGTCATGTTTGGTCTTAGATGCCAAACGTTCCTTCTCCCCTTTGCTTTTAGAGCATTAGGTGGTTCATGCTTTTACCTCAGCATGAGGAGTTATCGAGGATTTGAATTCCTCTCCATTTTGCTTTTGGAGCATCAGGTCATAACTTATCATTATAAGATAGTATTGCGACAGATCTGTCATGGAATTTTTAGCAAACCCCCAGCTATGAACGGATTTGATGTGCCTTTACAAATCGCCGTTTGCGTTGGGCTAGCCATGCTTTTTCCCTCAGCATGATGAGTTGTCGAGAGTTTTGTTTGGGCTTAAATGCCAAACGTTCCCTCTTCCCTTTACCTTTTTGGTATTGGGCGATTGATTTCATACTCTTACCCCCAGTATGATAGGGTTGGCGAGAAATTTTTGATTTTTCTTCCTGTTACTTTTGACAGCATGGGGCGGTGGATTGACTAGCCTTCCCTTTTTTTTATAGGTGGTTAGATGTAGTATTTCTTCAAGAATTTGCCGTTGATAGGCATCATCATCCTGTCACCGTCTTGATTGATCAGACGATAGGCTCCATTTGAGTAGACAGTTTCTACTACAAAAGGTCCTTCCCACTTGGGGTCGAATTTTCCCTTAGTCTTGTGGGTCAGGATCATTGGTCTTTTGATAGCTAAGACCAAGTCTCCTTCTTTGAAAGTTCTTCGTTTAACTTTCTTATTAAATGCCCTTGAGATGCGTGCTTGGTACAACTCGATTTGTTGCTTTGCGTTCAGGCGTTTTTCATCCAAGGCCTCTAATTCTTTGAGTCGTTTTTGATGTTTTTCTTCAGTCGTCATTTTTGTAGCCAGCGCTACCCGCAGGGATGGGATTTGGATTTCCAAGGGCAATACTGCTTCGCAACCATACACCAAAGAGAAGGGCATAGCTTTTGTTGGAGTTCGCACGGTCGTACGGTAAGCCCACAAACACTCGCCTAACTTCTCATCCCAATCACGACGACTCGAAGAAACAAACTTTTGTAGAAGCTTTACAATAGTCTTGTTGAAAGCTTCTACTAATCCGTTGGCTGCCGGATTATAAGGCGTTGAAGCCACATCTTGAATTCTGAACTTGCCGCAGAATTTCACGAAGCCTTGACTAATGAATTGAGATCCATTGTCGTGGATGATCCGTCGAGGCACACCAAAGCGGTAAATTACGTGGTGTTTGATGAATTTGACTACATCCGTTGTCTTCACTTCTCTCATGGGGACAGCTTTTGCCCATTTAGAAAAGTAGTCGGTTATTGCCAATATGAATCGGTGTCCTTTGGAGGATGGCGGAGTGATCGGCTCGACAATATCCATTCCCCAAGTTTCGAACAGCCAACTGGCAGTCGATGTATGCAAGTACTCTGGAGGTTGGTGTATAAAATTAGCATGGACCTGACATGCATGACAACACTTTGCATATGTCACTGCATCTGTGATCATCTTGGGCCAGAAATATCCCAATCTTCTAATGCGATCCCATAGTTTTGGCCCAGGCTGGTGGGCCCCGCAGGTCCCATCATGGGTTTCTTTAATCACTTCTTGAGCTTCGCTTTTTGATAAGCAATGAAGTAGGATGCCATCATGAGATTTTCGATACAAAGTCTGGAGCATGGCATTATAATAAAATTTTGCGGCCTTGTTTCATATGGAAGCGGCTTGTTTAGGATCCTCAGGGAGGATGCCGTGCAATGCATAGTCCACAAGTGGAAAACGCCAGTCTCGTGGCTCAAACTTTATTCCAACTTGGTTCGCTTCGTCTACTTCCATGATTACTTTTGGGTGTATGAGTTCGCGACTTTCAATAGTAACATGCTTAGTTGACCAACTCGGTACTGCCAGGGTCGCAGCCAATGATGCAAGGGCATCGGCATATGTATTCTCATATCTTGGTACATGGTCGATATAAAATTCGTCGAACTTGTTTGCTAGTCGCATCGCTGTTTGATGATACGGTATGAGGGCTTCATGCTTTACCTCATATTCTCCGGTCATCTGGTTAACGACAAGTTTTGAATCGCCATATGCTTCGAGATGCCTCACCCCCAGTTGCCAAGCTATCTGGAGGCCAGTGATAAGAGCATTGTACTCTGCCACATTATTTGTGCAGGGCTTGGTTAACGAGTATCCTTGAGGCACTATGTGTTTGTGGGGAGAAACCAGTACGACCCCCACGCCGGCAGTATCTCTTCTTGCTGCCCCATCAAAGAACAGTTACCACATCTGTTCTTCTGAGACGGCATTAACTTCCGCAGCTTCATCTGGGATGTCAGTTTGGAGTTTGGAGTTCTCTGGAACTGGGTGCTCAGCGAGAAAGTCTGCTATGGCTTGGCCTTTCATCGCTTTCTGCGGCACGAAATGCATGTCGTAGGGAGACAATAATAACGCCCAATTGGCGAGCCGATCGTTTAATGATCCCGGCTTTGTCATCAGCAATTTCAGTGGATTTACCCGAGAAATGACATGTATCGTCTGGCCGACTAGGTAGTGTCGCATTTTTTGGACCGCGAACACTAGTGCTAGGCATTCTTTTTCGATTAGGCTGTACCGATGCTCAGCACCAATCATTGTCCTGCTCAAGTAGTAGATTGCCTGCTCCTGGTCTTGATCATTATGTTGAGCCAATAGAGCCCCTAGGGCGTGGTCCATCGCTCACACATAAATCAGAAAAGGCTTCCCTGAAACGGGTGCCATTAACACAGGCGGCTTTGTGAGGTAATTTTTAATGTCATCAAAAGCTCGTTGACAATCTTCATCCCAGATGAAAGAGACTCCCTTCTTCATTAACTTTGAGAATGGCTGGCACCTTCCTGACAGATTTGCTATGAAACGCCAGATATATGCCAGCTTCTCTTGCAACCCCCTGAGTTCCCTCAAATTCCGTGGTGGTTGCATTTCTTTTATCGCTTTGACCTTATCAGGGTCCAGGTGGTTTCCCTTCGAGGTAACAACAAATCCTAAGAACTTCCCGCTCGATACTCCAAGAAATGACTTGGTAGGATTCATCTTCAGTTGATGCTTCCTCATGATATCAAATATCACCCTCAAGTCTTGCAGGTGATCTTCTTTCTTCATACTTTTCACGGCGAGGTCATCCACATAGCACTCAATGGTTTTACGTAAGTGTTCTTGAAAGATGACGCTCATAGCCCGTTGGTAAGTAGCGCCGGCATTCTTCAATCCGAAGGGCATCACTGTGTAGCAGTATATTCCGAGTGGTGTTCTGAATGCCGTGTGTTTCTCATCTTCCGGATACATTTTAATTTGGTTGTATCCTGAGAAACCATCCATGAAGGGCATCCATTCAAACCCATACGTGTTATCAATCATGACATCCGTGATGGGGAGTGGGAATTCATCTTTTGGGCATGCAGCGTTGAGATCTCGGAAGTCTATGCATATCCGTATCTTGCCGTTTTTCTTAAGCACTGGTACGATATTTGCTACCTAGTCGGGGTGTTGTTCTTCGCGAATGAATCCTGAGTCTATCAGCTTCTTGACTTCAGACTCTATAGCTTCCATCAACTCGGGCTTGAAACGCCTTTGCTGCTGTTTTACGGGTTTAGCATCTGGCTTAATATTAAGTCGGTGCATGGCAACCTGTGGGTCCAAGCCAGGCATGTCTTCGTAGCTCCACGCGAAGACGTCAATGTACTCTCTTATGAGGGACACGAGATTCTCTTTCTCTTGAGAAGTGAGACTCTCGCTTATAAAGATGGGTTTCGGGTCTTCTTCAGTTCCCATATTGACTTGAACCACTTGGTCTTCTGTTGGTGGTTCTCTCTGCTCAAATTTGATATCCCATTGGATGTCCATGTGCTGTGCCCAAGCATCATCTGGTTCTTCATGGCTTACTGAAACCATATTCGCAGCAAGGGCCTTGAATATTACACTTGTACCAACGTCGGAATCCCATTCTATTATTTCTTTATGATTTTCTGATTCGGCTGAGTCCATGTACTCTCTTCTTGAGGATTCGGAAGTAGTAACATATCCCAACCCCCTGCGGGTTTTATGATAGTAATCGAGATTCTTTCCTCGTGGGACAAACGAACGCAAAAGGTTTCGTCGTCCTCTTCCGAATTTTAATCCCTGTTTTCGGTTGAAATCGTAGCCCATGCTTTTCATCATTTGATGGGAGATTGATTCGTAATGGCCAAATTGAGGTGCCGTTTGGTCATCGCTTTCACTACTTATGGTATGCTCGGGCCGCGACTCAACTCGCCCAAATATTATCGGCTGTTGGTCTGGCCATCGAGCGGGCACCTCAAAAGTAGTCCCATCTACATTATGAATTTTGGTTTGCCCAGCAAACGACGACCGTATTGGCAGATGGAATGCTGCTAAAGACTCCCACTCGGATATGCTATCCGCTTCTGTACTAGTACAAGACAGAGTAGAATCCGAAGCAACAGCAGGAATATAAGCAAAACTTATGTTTTCATTAATAATCCACTCGTCCGCCTCATCGGCAGCGCTGGTTACATCAAAATCATTAATATTGATTACAAAAGGATTTATCTCGAATTCGCAGTCTTCTTCATCTGCCAGTTCGAGTTCAGTGTCTGCTTCGTTGCTGTTGTCATAGTCCCATTTGACATTCTTTGTTGATTCTGCGGATGCCTCTGCTGTATCTCTGTACAACATGGCATCTGTGAAGTAGTTTTCCACCCCCTTGAAGGGCTGCTTGTCGGTGATCAACGTGTGGATTGCCTCCTGATCATCACAATATTTCATACATTGGTGGAGAGTAGAGGGCACCACCATGTTGGAATGAATCCATGGACGTCCTAAAAGTATGTTGTAAGAAGTGTCGGCGTCGATGACATAACACGTCGCCTCTGACTTCAGACTTCCAATTTGGCAGCGAAGTCGGATCTTCCCCAAGGGATGACTCCCATTGGAGTTAAAGCCAAAAATAGAAGTGTTGGTGGGCGTCAATCGGCTGACTGAGATCCCAAGTACTTGCATCAATCTCCTTGGGATGATACTTAAGGTAGACCCTGGGTCTATGAGAATTCGGTCAACTTTAAGAGAGCCCATGTATCCTGCTTCGTCACTTGATTGCAGTGCGGGCAAGGTTCTTCAGTATTCACAGGCGGCTCTTCGATTTGGGCCAAAAAGGCTTCGGAGTCGGCCAGAGCTTCCCTCAACGCGTCTCTGGTTGTCTTGGATAATCGCAACAACTCGTAGAGAGTTATGCGAGCCGGGATATTGGCTAACTGGGCAAGCACATCAAACTTAAATGGCGCACCAGCTGTCTCACTATCCTTCTTTGTCCCCTTCTGAAAGCGGAGCTCCTTCTGTGTAGAGGGTGGCTCTTCATTCGTTGCGGTGGGTTCGTTGGGCCGCACTTTGGAGAAATCTTTGAGATAGCTCCTCCCCGAGCGAGTTCCTGATGGGCCTGCCTCATCTTGATGAGTGGCCAAAGCCGATGCTTCCGTTTCGGAGTCGGTTAACATAGTTGCCTCATCGTGGTCATCACCGATGATTGCAGAAATCACATTGCAAGTTTTCCCTTTGCTGAGCTTCTTCTTATTGGATGAAGACCATTGCTCATCTTTCAAAAGATCCAGATGTACCCACATAATCTCACCTTTCTTCGTGGTGACTGGATTGAGACCTTTTTCCTTCATATTATGTGGGTCCTGATTAACCAGCACCATTTTTCCAGCAGGCACTGTGGACACTCCTGCGGGAAACTCATTAGCTCCAACAGTTAGAGTGACCGCGTTAGCCGTCACCCTTTTCTGCTCCGACTTTAGTGTGATTACTTTGGCTTCGATTAGTGCCTGGATCTTTCTCTTTAATGTATAGCAATCCTTCGTAGCATGCCCCACGTTCTGATGATAGAGACAGTACTTGGGGTCGTTGGTCTTCCCTGCTTCCTCCGGCCTCGGATTGGAGGGAAACTGGAGCATCCCTTTTCTATTGAGCAAATTGAAGAGCGTTACAGTTTGCTCATCTTTGAAGTCGTAGATAGGTGCGGGGTACTGCTTGGGCGCGCCTTTTTCTTTTTGATCTTTGGCTTTCTGTTGCGGAGGCGTTCCTGCTGCCATAGCGTCTTTTCCTTTCGATCGAAAGTTTTGAGGATATCGTCGTCCCTCCGGGGCGTTTCTTGTGGGGCGTTGTTCTCCCAGGCGGCGGATGAGATTTTCAATTAGTTCGCCTTGCTTAACTAGCTCTTTCCAGCTTTTAGATTCCACCACTCCCATTTTGACCAATATCTCGGTTTGCAGGTTGTGTTTGCATGTCTCTACCAATGTCTCCTGCGACATGCCATGCGGACATCGCATTGACATCTCGCGGAAACGCTCGATGAAACTTTTAACTGTCTCATCCTCTTTTTGCTTATTTGCTAGAAGAGAGTGAATAGATACTTCGGTGTCATCTTCAAAGAAGCGAGTTAGGAACTCCCTTTCCACATCAGACCAAGCATTAATGGTTCCCGGGGGCAACTGCATAAACCAAGTAAATGCAGGCCCTCGCAGGGTACTTGCAAAATTTTTTGTCATCACTGGGTCATTGCCCAGGAGATGGCCGGTCTGTGAAAGGAAGTAGTACATATGTTGGTTCAGAGATCCCTTCCCATCATATGACTCTAACTTGAGAGGCTTATACTTTGCTGGAAACGGGGCAGACTCCCACTCTATCGGGTAGGGTCTCGTGATCCCTGTTTCTTTCAATCCTTTGCGGTGCATCAAGGCCTCTATCTGGTTTTGAAGCTTCTCCATTTTTTCGGCATGAGGATCAATGTAATATTCGTCCTCACTGCCTTTTCCTCCGGTGTCTCGGTTAGATTCAGCTTCATCCTTCTTGTTTTATCACGGTTGGATTCACTTTCATTCTTCTTGGTTTTATCACGGTTGGATTCACTTTCATCCTTCTCTTTATTAGTTTTATCAAAAGAGGAAGAACCCCCTGCACCGTCTTCTGTGTTCTTTTGATTATTTTTCAGGACCTTCGCAAGCATCGCTTTGAGGTCTTCGATACTTTTTTGTTGCTCCTGGATGAGGCGTTCTTGTGCCTCAATCCTCTGTCTCATCTCGACCGATGGTTCGGCCATATGAACTGTCCCCCTGTCGGACCGAGAGGAAGCATACGATCGTGGCGTTGCTATGGCCGAGTGATCGCTAAATTCTTCATATTCTTCATCAAGACCCCTTGCCAATTTTTTGTAATTGCGGGGAGCTGCCACACCTGTTCTAAGGCGTGTATGATGATAAGTCTTTTCTGCCTCGATGTCAGAGACATACCCTCCTGCGACTGGCTTCTTGCCTTTACTCACCATATTTGATGTGAAAATGGGCAATTCTTGGTCCGAGTCTGAGTCTCATCTCTGCAGTCGTCTTTTCTTTGGAATGTAAGATTCTGGTGCTGACAGTCGGCTGAACACCGACGTTCTCGGGGATTCACAGCAACAGTGAGTCAAAACTGTGGCAATTAATTTTTCGCAGCAGCATGACTGATGGGACTGTGCGGCTTCCCTTTTGTTCGTCAGATAACTCCGTAAATCCGGAGTTTCTTCTCGTGGTGCAGATATGACTATCTTTTGGGAACGGGATTTGCTTCTTGGGTTGTGTCTACTCGTCCAGACAGATGGCTCCGAGAAATCATAGAAGTTATGTTTCTTAACTCCAAGTCCAGTTCGATGTTCACAATTAATTTTGGCATGTCTTGCATGACCCTGCTGGGTAGCTTTGCATCCGTTTGTTCTTGTGTGAAGCTGAGACTTGACTCTTGCCTCGAGTGCTGACTTAGACTTAGTTTTGTTTTGAAATTTATTTATGCCATGCTGGCATCTGGTCTTATTCATGCCAAGCTGATGAGTGCAAGGCTGAATTTTGCTTGGCTGAGAGGTGCTAGGCTGACCTTTGCCAGGATGAGAGGTGCAACGCTGCCCTTTGCCATGATGGGAGGTGCAAGGCTACCCTTTGCCACGATGAGAGGTGCAAGGCTGACCTCCGTCAAGTTGATTGGTGCAAGGCTGACATTTGCTAGGATGAGAGGTGCAAGGCTCCCCTTCGCCAAGCTGGTGGGTGCAAGGCTCCCCTCCGCCAAACTGATGGGTGCAAGGCTGATTTTCGCCAAGCTGATGGGTGCAAGGCTCCCCTTCACCAAGCTGATGGGTGTAAGGCTCCCCTCTGCCAAGCTGATGGGTGCAAGGCTCCCCTTCGCCAAGCTGATGGGTGCAAAGCTGTTTTTGAGCCTGACATCCTCCTTGCTTCATGCTAGACTGATTTTGAGTCTGGCATCCATCTCGCTTCATGCTAGGCTGATTTTGAGTCTGACATGCAAAACGAGCTTTAAGTGCTCTGCGGCATGCCCTTCGATTCCGGTTGCAGATTTGGGTCCGTTTTTGTGCCGCGATAGGTTCTCCTTTGGCATCATATGCAGCGAGCTCGCTGAACATTGGAAGAAACACAGTTGGTTTTGACGAATCATAGTTCGGAGATCCAAGGGGCTGTTGACGAATCAACGCCTCCTTGTCATCCAAGACCATGAAGTCCTCCTTTTGTTCAGAGTTAGTCTTTTCGTGCTTTCGCCGTGCAGATCTCTTATGGCATGGACTCGATGAGTCCGAAGATACGTAATCTTCATATTTCTGCTGGTCGACTTCAATTACCAGCATCTCGACTGTCTCTCCAATCTTGTGGACATCAGATTGGACCACCATCTCCTCTTCAGTATAGGAGATCTCTCCCACTGTGGTCGCCAGTCTGTTTTCCGTAGAAACAGGGTTGGATATTTCCATTGCCATTGACAGAGAAAAATTTACAGATTATCAAAAAATTTCTCTTTTTTTTTTTTCGAACTACAATGAAAAGAAAAATAATAAAACAGACAGAGAGGACTTATAAATCATCGCTCTCTTTTTACAAAAGATGTGGGATTCGAGGCAGCTATGGGGATTGGTCCTTTCCCCGTTGACGATCTGATGTCGATGGTTGGAGGCTAGATCGTTCTTCTTCTCTGTTGATTCTTAGAGGAAGCACGAACGCTTTGACGGGAGAGAGATCTGGCCAAAGTTCTTCTCTTCTTTTGTTGCAAGACTTTGAGACTCGCGCGTAGATCAATTTGCCAAAGGATCCTTTCTGAGTTCTCTTGGAGGGTATTTATAGGCCTCCGGTTGTTGAAGAGATTTCCTTGTAGATAAGAACGAGATCCGATTTCCTTGTAGATAAGAACGAGATCTGATTTTCTTGTAGATAAGAACGAGATCCGATATCCTTGTAGATAAGAACGTGATCCGATTTGTGATCTCAATGAGATATTCAAACCTCTTCTTGACTTAATTTTCTCCAGATTATTGAATCAGGTCCTGTTTCTGCATCCAAAATCAATTAAACTCAAGTTAGAATTTAATTAGAATTTGTATGATTATCAAACTCTAATAAAATTAATTTAGAATTTATCATACAAAAATTAATTTGAACTTGATTAAAAATTATAGAATTATCCAAACTCCAATGAAATTAATTTTAGAATTTCTTATCCAAAAATCAATTTGATTCTAATTAAAATTTGGATAGAATTGCAAAATAATTGGAGATTGGACCAAAATACGTTGCGTGCATGAAATCGGGAGCTTGTTGTGCAAAATCGGGCGACCGAACGGGACGGGCGAGCAACCGAACATGGATGATGAAACATAGAGAGATTTAATTTATTTATTTTTTTGCTAATTGAGCCCCCTTCATTTTTGCTCATTGCGCATGCGAGGAGCCTTCTGATTTTCTGGCCTCAGCCTCGCGTGGGTGCGAGGCTGAGACCTCAATTTTTTTGTTTTTTTTTTTTTTTTTCCGTGGCCTTCTGATTTTTTTTCTCAGCCTCGCATTCGCGCGAGGCTCCTCGCGTGGGTGCGAGGCTGATGATTTTTTTTTTTTTTTGATGATTTTTGCATGAGTTTGCCTCGCATCCACGCGAGGCTCACATTAATTTTTTTTTTTTTTTTTTTTTGTTGATTTTTTGTTAAATTCTTTTTCTCAGCCTCGCATCCACGCGAGGCTCAGCCTGCGTGGGTGCGAGGCTGATTTTTTTTTAATATATTATTAATTTAATTATTTAATTATTTTATTTAATTAATTTATTATTATTATTATTATTTGAATTAGGACTCATATTTGAACTCGGATTTTGGATCTGGATTCGGATTTAGACTCAGATTTTGGATTTGGGCTCGGATTTAGACTCAGATTTTGGATCCGGACTCAAACTCGAATTTTGGATTTAGACTCAGATTTTGGATCCGGACTCAAACTTGAATTTTGGATTTAGACTCAGATTTTGGATCCGGACTCAAACTCGAATTTTGGATTTAGGCTCAGATTTTGGATCCGGACTCAAACTCGAATTTTGGATTTAGATTATTTTTATCGTTCTACAGTTTCATTTTCTATCTCTTTAGCTTTCACCAATTATTTTTTTTCACAATACTTTCTTTCTTTAAGGGAGTTACTAATTGAGTTTTCTTTTTTTTTTAATAAGATTTTATATTAAGGCAGTCATCCTGTATTATTTTAAGTGCGTAATGGATATGGTGCACTAAATTTCCCTTTTCTCAAATATCCTATTGACTTGGGAGCTTATGAGAAATGCCAATTTTGTGCTTTATCGTAATCTTGTTTGTAAAAGTATTTTGAAAATATTTTGAAGTATTTTACAAACCCATATATTTCACATAACTCAATTTTGGATAAGGCGTAAAAGATGTCTTCCTCTTGGGCTTTATCATTTATGAATCCACATAAATTTTCTTTTATGATTTTAATGGAATCTGTAGGGATATTGTCAAATCTGGTGAATTTCGCATATTCAACCTATTCTATTCGTTCATTTTTTCATTCGTCTGAATTTATTCACTGTTTCAACTATTGCAATACATCTCCTTATAAAGTACCTGTGTTGTAATTAACGAATCTTTTTTATCCCATGTTCCTTCGTGATTCGTGATTATAATTACTAGAGACTGTACTACTCATATATGGTTTTTAGTTTATTTTTAAAGTGTGCATTAGATAGATCCATATAAGTTCCTTCTTGAGATACACTGCATTTTATTAGATCATCAATTCTTATGTTCTTTCCCATTTGTAAGTTATTTAAATCTAACGAAGTTTTGTTATCTTCACTGACCTATGTTAACTCATTGTCAAATTCGATATTTCTTTCAGATTCAGTCTCGTATTCATCATGTATAGTCATCCCACAATTCTCACTCTCCGAATTTGTAATACTCTCAGTCATTTTTCTCATTTTCTAAGTTATATATTTTAAGATCAAATTTGAAATGGTGTAATAAGCCTTCATTCTGAAGGTATGTTTCTTACATTCAATTCGCTAGATAGTCTCTCTCTTATAGCTCTTTTCAGCAGTTAAACAGTTCAATTATTGAGTCATATTCTTGTCTAGAGTGAGTCTTTACTACAGGTTTTGTAGCTTGCATCTTATTAATTTGGTGACTTTGTTTCTTCTGTTTAGCATAAGTCGCTAATCCGTTGATGCAGTCTAGTCTCTCGATTACTTCTCTTACTAGTTTTAATTGATTTTTTTTTTCCATTGGCTCGCTCGAGGTCTATATTTCTTTTTCCAATCTCATTAAATATAGTTATCAATTGTTTGTTCTGTTTCAGAGTATATTTCACGCGGCCATCTAATTTGTCGAACTTAAACTATAAGATCAATAAGAGTATTAAAGAAACTTATGATATTCATTAAATTCTTTTCTACTGCTCCTGAAAAATATTCTAAATGACTACAGTTTCTTCTTGAGTTCTCAAATATATATAGTTAGTAATCATCTAAGATGTCGGCGGGCAGATAGCTCTGAATAGTCTATGGTGCCTAAAATCATATTCTTTAGAAGCCCACAAACACCTATCCACGGCAATAAACGGCACACATAGAAATTTGGGCTTCAACGTTACTCAAATTCAATAAAGAACACTTAAAATGAAAATAGGATAATACCCATGTAAATTATAAGAGAGCAAAATTTGATGTTACAGTCAATTTGACACCAGATATAGTCAATTTCGAAGTAAAAGGTACGAAATGGAGATTTTTCAAATTATTCTCAATTTTTCCAATTTTTGCTAATTTTTCCTTATTTTCCCTTTTTTTTCCGATTTTGTTATTGAATTTTTGAGCATTTTTTCCAATTTTTTCTATTTTTTAATATTTTTTCGAATTTGCTACAGTAATACTGCAGTGACTTTTCACAATTTTTGAGAATTTATTCGAATTTTATTGGAATTTTTATGATTTTTGGTGATTTTTTATAATTATTTGGAAAAAAAATCACATAAAATAAAATAAACAGAAGCCTTATATAACACACCAAACTAAACACAATATACTTTATAATAATTCAAACCATACAGTACATGCTTGGATAGTAGACAACATATTGAAAACGTACAAATTACAAATTCCTCCTGCCCGACAAAGAACGATCAAGGTTTGATACCAGAGGGAGTTGAAGATGCCAAATTCACTGGGTTTGATGATATTCTTGCCGATTTCATAAAAAATTATAAAAGAAAATTTATGTAGATTCATACATGACAAAGCCTAAGAGGAAGAAATCATTTATGCCTTATTCAAAATTGAGTTATGCAAAATATGTAAGTTTGGAAAATACTGCAAAATATTTCAAAATACTTTTATAAATTGGAATATGATAAGTCACAAAATTGGCTTGATCTATTTTTTCCAGAAGCTTCCAAGCTCATGAGGTACTAAGACACGAAACGAGTATCCAGATAATCTAAAATGAATTGAGAAAAAAGGATAATTTAGGATACCGTACCCATTACGTATTTAAAATAATACAGGATGACTATCTTAGTATAAAATCTAATAAATAATAAATAATTCAATTACTAAATCACTTAAAGGAAGAAAGTATTGTGAAAAAATAATTGCTGAAACCTAAAAGATAGGAAATGAAACACAAGAAAAGAAACAAAATCCAATGTTTAGAAAAAATTTCTAATGGAAGCTATGGCAGAAGAACATAGGATTTATCAAAACTTTTAAATATGTTAGGAAACATAATGAATCCTCTACTCAAAGTTATAAGAAAGGGTGCAGGTGTTTTGTGTGTGACGAGAAAGGGAATTTTGCCAAAGACTGTTTTAGAAGAGGAAAAAATATTCAGAAAATAATAAAATAAATGAAAGAACAAGATTTAGAGGTTTGTCTTGGAGAAAAAGTCTTCCCTTCGGATGTAGTACTATATAAGCTCGATGTTGAGAGCGATTCAGACTCTGAAATGTTTTTTATGATGAACGACAAGTCAAGTCCTACCACACCCCCGACTTAAGAATTAGACAATATAATATTAGGTTATGTGGTCGGCAAAGAAACAGTTTTCAGCCTAGAAGATATTGGAAAAAATGAAGAAACAACAACAAACTTAAAAGACAGAGATATATAAAGTCTCATGATTCAATTTCTTTTGCAGAAGAATAATTGAGAATTTCAAGGGAAACACAATTGCTAATCTGTCAACTTGAGGGCGAGTAAATATCCCCATTTTCAGCCTAGAAAAGGTATGAAAATGGAAAAGAAGTATCCAAACATTCAATATATCCATGTTGGCTTAATCCAAATTAAAATCAATGCATTATTTAGAGCTGACATAGATATCCCTATAATAATATTTGTCATGGATAACTAATTTACAAACTACCATCAAGCCCTCATAGGTAGTTTCTAATTTAATTTGGTAAATCAAACCATATAATTCAATATTCGACTGAATTATTTTATTTTCATAACATACACAAACATAACATATACAGTATGACTAAAAAATAAAACTCATGGTATGAATATGAAGTCTAATTACTGTAGAATATACAACGGTACATGAATTAACCCAAACTTCAAAGGTTAGAATAGTCTCGAACCAAAAAGAGATAATCGAGATATTTAAGGCAAAGCCATTTGTAGAAGAAATAAAGCCGAGGTTGATGAATATAAAAGATCTCATGATATCAAGGCAATGGTTTCTGGAATATCTAATTTAGGTTGAAGAACCAAAGCACTTTAGAGGAGTAGAAATATAGAGTTCAGAAAATAGTCTATATATAAAAAAATAATTCAAAGCAACCACTACTAAAAATAAGCAATAGTGAAAGGAAACCTAAGGAAAGAATCCTTAGGTTTCTAACAGCAGTAGTAAGTTTTCTTAAAGCAATAGTAAGATTTCTAACAGTAATAGTAAGTTTTCCTGTATGATTAAAGTAAAAGTACGCAAACAGTAAGATTCTCTGTATAATTAAAGTAAACAATGCGATAACAGTAAGATTCCTACAGTTGGCGATACTTAACCTGGAAGGAATCCACTGCTTCTGTTGGAAAGAACTCGTCTATAAATAAGGACTTGCAAGGGCATGGAAATGTATCGACAAATTTATCGGTACCTCCTCATACTCTATGTGCTCCACTCCAACTTCCTCACCATCCTTTTCATCCTCTCCTCAGTATTTTTCCAGTCTTTTGCCAGCCGATCAAACCCGCCCCACATGTAAAGTTACTCTCCACTTATATGTATAATTAGTATGCTTGTTTTCTGCATCAACGTGATTGTCATAACAACTCTCTAGTATCAGAGCATCACACGACATTTTTCCATTCAGGATTCTTCCAACAGTATGATCTCTTAAAAATATTCTAAATGGCTATAGCCTCTTATTGAGTTATCATATCAGTAACTATTTAAGATGTTGGCGGACAACTAACTCTGAGTAGCCTATGTGTTTAAAACCATCTCCTGTGAGAGCCTACAAATACCTATCCGCGGCAACAAAGGACACACTTAGAAATTTGGACTTCAAGATTACTCAAATGCAGTATGAGACATTTAGAATAAAAGTAGGATAATACCCATGTAAATTATAAGAGATCAGAAGTCAATCTTACAATCAATTTAATACTAGATATAGTCAATTACAAACTAAAAGGTACGAAAAAGAGTTCTTTTGAATTATTCTGATATTTCTCGATTTTCCCTAATTTTCTCTAATTTTTCCTGATTTTTTCTGAATTTTCTAGTGATTTTTCTTAATTTTTTTCTATTTTGTTTGAAATTGCTACAGTAATACAACAGTGACTTTTTCTAATTTTTGAGGATTTTTTCTCGATTTTTTGAAATTTTTTATGATTTTTGGTGATTTTTTATGAATTTTTAGGGAATAAATCACATAAAATAAAATACCCAGAAGTCTAATTTAATATACTAAATTAAGCACAATTTACATTATAATAATTCAAACCATATAGTATATACATGGGAAGTAGACATCACACTAAAGATGTACATACTGCAAATCCTCTTGCTAAATAAGAAATGACCGGGCTCTGATAGCAGAGGGGGTTGAAGATGCCAAATTCACTAGGTTTAACAATATCCTTACTGATTTCATTAAAATCATAAAAGAAAATTTATGTGCATTTATAGATGACAAAACCCAAAAAGAAGAAATCCTTTACACCTTGTCAAAAATTGAGTTATGCGAAATATGTGAGTTTGAAGAATACTGCAAAATATTTTTAACATACTTTTACAAATTAGAGTATGATAAGGTGCAAAATTGGCTTGATCCATTTTTTTACAAGCACCCAAGTCCATGGAATACTAAAATACGAAACGGATATGCAAATTATCTAAAACATACTGAGAAAAGAACAATTTAAGGCACCGTATATATTATGTACTTAAAATAATACAGAATGACTGCCTTAATGTAAAATCTCATAAAAAAAATGAAAAATTCAATTAGCAACATCCTTAAAGGAAGAAAGTATTATGAAAAATTAATTGGTGAAAACTGAAAGATAGGAAATGAAACACAAGAAAAGAAACAAAACCCAATATCTAGAAAAATTTCCGATGGAAGGTATGGCGGAAGAACAGATGATTTATCAAAAATAATAAATATATTAAGAAACATAATGAATCCTCTACTCAAAGAGATAAGAAAGGATAGGCACTTTGTGTGTAACGAGGAAGGGCATTTCTCCAGAGATTGTCCTAGAAGACGAAAACAATACTCAAAAAATGATAAAATATATAAAAGAGTAACATTTAGAAGTTTGTTTTGGAGAAGAAGTCTCCTCTTCGGATGTAATACTATATAAGCTCGATGTAAAAAAGAGATTTGGATTCTGCAATGATCTTTATTATGAACGATGAGTCATGTCCTATCACACCTCCAACTTAAAATTTGGACAATATAACATTAAGAGATGTGGTCGGCAAATAAATAGTCTTAAGCCTAGAAGATATTTAACAAAAATGAAGAAACCACAACAAATTAAAAAGACAGTGATATATAAAGTCTCACGATTCAATTTCTTTTCCAGAAGAATAATTGAGAATTTTAACGGAAACACAACTGCTAATCTATCAACTGGAGGGCGGATAGATATCCCCATTTTCAACCGAGAAATGATAAGATGATAGAAAAGGAACTATCCAGGCATTTGATATATCCATGTTGGTTTAATCCAAATTAAAATCAATGCATTATTTAGAGCTGGCGTAGATATCCCTATAATAACACTTATCATGGATAACCGATTTACAAATTGCCCTCAAGTTCTGATAGGTGGTTTCCAATCTAATATGGTAAATCCGACTGTATGGTTCAACATTCGACCCAACTATTTTATTTCCATAACGAAACCAACATAATAGATACAGTACGTCTAAAAATTAAAACTCTAGGTATGATTATGAAGTCTAATTCACATGATCTAGTTATAGAATATACAACGATACATGAATTAACCCAAATTACAGAGGCTAGAACAGTCTCGAACAAAAAAAAAGGATAATCTAGATATTTTAGCCACAATCTTTTGTAGAAGGAATAAAGCCGAGCCTGATGAATATGAAAGATCTTACGATATCAAATGGATTGTTGAAGATCTGGTACATGTTGAAGAACTAAAGTACTTTGGAGGAGTAGAAATACAAAGTTATAAAAGTAGCCTATATATCAAAAATAATTCAAACCAACCGCTGTTAACAAGAAGCAATAGTGAAAAGAAACTTAAGAAAATAAGAGAACTAGTCCTATCCCGACTATTGTGAAATGATCTTAGTCCAAGCCCAATGAAAAAGCAAAATGAATAAAAATTTAATATACCACTCATGTCTGGGTCAACTACTCGATAAGAATCCGTTAAGACCGATTAAAGGGTATATGTGTGTGTGTGCATGACTATATATATATATATATATATATATATATATATATATATATATATATATATATATATATATTAGACAAGGAAGAAATATTCTATCGAATTACTAGCCAGGTAATGTGAATAATTTACTGCAAGTGTACAGTGTCGGTTGTAAAACTTTACATATTATTCCCACAGGGTTGTACGTGTTTTCATATATTGCTAATTCTTTAATTCTATCAACTTAACTATGAGATTCTAGATTAAGAAAATTAGTTTTAAGTTCCTAAAGTTTAGCCTAGGATTTTGAATCCATTAGAATAATAGCCTAATAATGAATTATCTCTTTCTTCCTAACTTTCTAATCATGCACGTTCAAATAACACATTAAAAAGGTGATCTTTTAATTTGATTTTAACTAAGAGCCCCTAAGTATGAACTATCAAGTTATATGTAAACATATGTCATCAAAAATAACATCTTTTTTTAAAATAAATTATATTTAGTAGATAATCTTATAAATAAGCACAAAGAAATAAATTTCAGTCCCTAATCTAAGTATTGGCTATTAAAATACCAAACTTAGGTATAACTTATCAAAATAATTAGATTTACAAGTTTATTCTCTTCAATTTATTTATAGGAAAATATAATAATCATCACATCCCCACACCTATCTTTTGCTAGTTCTCGAACAAAACCTAAATCTAAAAGAAAAAAAACCTAACCCACTTTCGCAGGAAATCACGGTTGTACTTAGCACGTGCAACAAGCTGTTAAACCCCCAGGTTACCTTAGTGAATGAGTTGTGTCTCGTGAGGATTTCCAGCGATGTTACCCACAAACATCATAAAGAAAAATAAAAATTTATACAAAAGAATTTTTTTTTTCTTTTCAGATTTTTTTTTAATTTTTTTTTACACCCTAAAAACGGCCCAAAGTGTAAAATAAAAAACCAAAAATCTAAAAATAAAATAAAAATTCTGAAAAAAATAAAAATTCTAGAAAACTACAAAAAATCTCCTTACCCACTCCTCCGCACCAAAACTCGTGTATGTCCTCATACAAGAATCAAGGGAGATAAAAATAAATATCAATTGTTTTAGTAAAAAACCAGAAGTAAACTAATATTTCTGAAATATTAACTATTTTTCAGAATTAACACTGCAGTAAGCAGATTTAACTCTTCAATTATAACATGCACGCATGCATACCACCCCATGCCGGCATGCGCATACACATAATCAGAATCCGAATGCTTGTAACCTAACTGGTTGAATTAATGACACCTCAATGCTATCTCTTTACAACAACTCAACATAATGATTTCGATTAAATAAGCATCAATAATTTTGACAAAAGTTTTATCTTTAATTTCTACGACTAACATTATAATCAACAACCCATGGGCTCTTTCCAAATTTAAAGTTCAGTTCTGTCTCACGATCAAGTCACATCCTTATGATTAACTACTTAAGTTTTATCTACTACTTGATCATCACCTTCAAATAATGTGTTTTTATTTTCTTTCTTTTCTTTATTTTCACCTCTACAAATTGAATATGAAATTAAAATATAAAATAGTTCTTTTTCTGAAATTAAATGTTTTACCTTGTGTGTGCTGCAGTGGTGGACCGCGAGGCGTTTGGCGTTCAGTGGAGCGGAGGCGGAGAGGAGTGGAGGAGTTCGGGAGATTTGGTGTGTGTGCTGCAGAGGTAGACCGTGAGGCATTCGACATTCAGTGGAAGGAAGCAGAGGCGGGGCGGAAGTGGAGCAGAGGCGGGGCACACCGGAGTGGAGATGTAGCGGAGGCGGAGCGGAGGCGGGGTGGAGCTGAGCGGAGGTGGAGCAGAGGTGGAGCGGAGGCGGAGCAGAGGCGGGGTGGAGCGGAGGCGGGGTGGAGCATGGCGGAGGCAGATCGGAGCGGAGGCAGATCAGAGGTGGAGCGGAGCAGTGAAGCGGAGGCAATCAGTAGGTTTTTTTTGAGAACGAGAGAGAGAGAGAACGGGAGAAGTTTATGAGAGAGAGAACAGGAGAAATTCTATTATTGAGAGAAAGAGAGAGAACGGGAATTAGGGTATATTGGAGAGAGGAAACTCGTGTGAGGAGATAAATCCTAGGTATTTATAAATAATTTTTTAATTTTAAATAACATTAAAGTTTATTTTTTTTAAAACTAATATCTCATGTAAAAATATAAGTTAATTAGATTACATAGAAAGTTAACTTATATATGTTTAAAAATATTTCTTAAAAAAATTACTATTACATATTATATATCTAAAACATATATAACATATTTCTAGAATTCAAGCCTAGATCTATTTAATATAAAATATTATATATATATATATATATATATATATATATATATATATATATATATATATATATATATATATATATATATATATATATATATATATATATATATATATGAACATATATATTTATACTTCATCTTGAAGATGTTGAGGAACTTTTGTTTAATATTGAGCAAAAATTCCTGCAAATTAAAAAGTATCAGGAAAAAATACTTCATACTCTTTGTTTGAAACCGAGTAAATTCTTATATTCAACCACTTGCATGGAATTATAGTTTTATTTAGAGGTGTGGTATTATTAATGTGAATAAGATATATTTTATTCACAAATAGTACATTCTCAGTTCGTTAGAAATATCCTAACAAACTTAATTATTTAAAAAAAAATCTAATCTTTATACTTTCGATAAATTATGTAACATCAATATATCAATTTTTTTCTCTTTTAAAAATGATGCATAAGAAAAATAATAAATTTAAAAAAATCAAAATAAAGGAATAATTTTTTTAAAATATATTTTATTTCTGAATTTTTTTATTTCTAATTATATGGTTAAATGGATAAGGTAACGAGTAAATTCTACGTATACATAAAGTTATCGTAAACATTACTACTTGTTATTTTAGCTATATATGATTCTAAATTAAACTTCACTAGTACAAAAATTATATAAATATATATGCTTAATTAATAAATAACTATTTTCAATTTTGGATAATCAAATTATTTTTGAATATTTTATTTAGCTACACTTTTTTAACCATTATATATAAAACATTGCAAATGATTGAATATACTGTTACAGTTATGCTAACCGTCATTAAATTTTAATATCTAGAAACGATTCTTAAAATATTGCATCAAAATTATCACAAAAAATGTTACTTTGTAACAATTGTTTAAACCGTTACAAAATAATCATTTAGTAACATCTAAATAAGTGTTGCAACATAAACGTGACAAATAGCTATCTTTTGCAATATTTTTTTAAAAATATTATAAAATATAATATATCGAAACGGTTTTAGAAGAGTTATATAGTAACTATTGCGAAAAAATGATCTATTGTAACTGTTAATTTAAGTATTACTAAATATATTATGTTACAATGGTTTTAAAACTGTTGAACAAAAATCATTGCAAAATACCCCCTTTCTTGTAGGCCCCATCTACCTCCTAGAAATAGTAATTTTGATCAGAGTCTATTTCGATCCTCCCAAAAGGAAAACAATGGCCATTTTTGTTCAAACCTACCCTAATCCTCCTGTATAGGAAATAATGACAGTTTTGATTGGAGCCTATCCCGATCCTTTCTGTGACACCTCAAATCACACTAGTGGGTCCGAGTGTGTATCTTAATAATGGATAAGGTGTCACTCGCGGTCACTCTTAATACCGAAGTGCACGATGCGATTACATCACACAATCACAGGTAAGAGATATAGAAGCACATAAATATGATATACATGATTGCATAATATGATATGAATCAAGAAGTACATAGTATACATAATATAATATGATCATATATATATATATATATATATATATATATATATATATATATATATATATATATATATATATATATATATATATATATATATATATATATATATAGACTACGAAGTACAAGATATGCAAAAAAATATGAATCATGAAGCAAATAGTATATGTTGTATAACATGACCAAGCAAATTGACATATATTATTCCTATTAGTTTGGAACTGAATGGTGGGAGTCCTCATATATTTTATGAGTATACCGAGCATAACTGGTACCATGGCCCCAAGTGTTGATCTTCACATGAACCGGATTCTTGCCACTGACATACTAGATATTCCATCCATATCCGGGATCATGCCTCGAGTACTGGTCTCTACACGAGCTGGACGACCACCGCTAAGTAATACATATTTCATTCTACCATATATATTTCATTCGGATGCATCCCAAGAAAGATAAAAGATTCTTACAATACATATTTCATTCTACCATTTACTTTTTCCATATCTACAATGTAGTATATGCTAAGTATCAATGTAATATATGAAATAAGAATTCATATATCCATAGCCATGTGAATATGGAACAATATGTATGGCGATACTGGCAAGTAAAAGAGTGATATAACATGTTCACGTGCATGCAGTATCATTTCTAATCAAGACAACTATGTACAATTAATGACATGTGTAATAAACAGGCGTGCATGTATATCATATTTTAAATCGAGTGTTATATTCACAAATATGGCATGTATGCCTAAAATGAGTTATGATGGTCTGAACTCCCTTATATAGAGGTAAGAATAAGAATAATAAAATATATATACATATGTATCATATCATAAATTAAGAGATAGGTGCATGAACATAACATACGTGTCTATACTACTGCGATTTAATGGACATGTCAGACTTACACTTCTTGTTTGACTAGGATAAAATAGAAATAAGAGGCTAAGATTTTATATATTATAGAAAATTTATTTATCTTTTAAATAAGTCTTAAATAAGCTTTATTGGATGTTTAAAACAAAATTATAGTTGTTTTTAAATGGGCATATTGCTGCTAAACTATGGATCTGGTATAGCTAAAACTTTCAGGTTATTTTTAACTAGCATAAAATTCAAATTGGAACCTAAGATCTTAATTAGTCTTAAATAATTTAATTTTCTTTCCAATGAATAGTGAATGAGCTCAATTGGAGTTCTATGGTAAAAATTATGACCATTTTATCGTGAACTTGTTGCTATTTAGCTGCTAACCTAGTACGACAGCTATAGATGAATTTCCAGATTAGTGTTAGGTAAGAAAATGATTAAATTGGGATCTGCTATACTTGGAAAAATTGTAGTTAATGAATTATTTTTTGAATGGAACTAAAATAAAGTTAATCAGAGTTAAAATACAAAATTTATAATAGTTCTAAAATGGACTATTGTGCATGTCTGGACAGCGATATAGTATGTGCATATATGACATGCACGGTATGATGCATGTAATGAAACTCAAGATAAATATAAATTTGAGCATGTGTAATCCTGAACTTTGATTAATAATATATATAGTATGATATATGGTGTATATGGTGAGATTACATTAAGAAATCACAAATTTAGAGGATATGAAAATGTACTCTTGCCTCTTATTGAACCCATATCGAAAAAGAATCATTTTTGTGATTGCTTTTCAAACGTTGAGAAATTTCTCAAGAATCACATTAGAGAATAAAATAGGTGCTGAATAAGGTTTTTCCACGTCGATGGAGAAGTTTAAAAAGTATTTAATGAGATTAAACTAAAGAACAAAGCTCATATAACCATTTAGTGAATTTTCAGCCCACTCTCAGCCTGATTATTTGGTGATTTATATGAGAGACTTGGAGAAGGATTAGGTTTGAGCCCTATAGAGAAAATAAAGAGAAACATGAGAGGAACAAGCCTGATTTTTTTTAGATTTTTCTGAATTTATGTGGAGAGCTAAACAGCTGCCGGAAGATAGGTATATTGCTATGTTAAAATCCCTTAACTTTCATTTTAATTATAAATTTGTCTTGGGTCAAATTCTTTCTAAAATTGGTCAAATAAGGTGACGGAGATAGATATGAGGTGAGAAAATAGTTAAAATTAGAATTTCAGATTTAATTTTATTATTTTAATAGGGTATTTGTCCAAAAATCGACTGATTCAGAATAATTCAAGAGAATATGAAAAAAATCTAAAATAATAAGATAAGTGATCTCTACTATGCAGAATTTGAAATTGAATACTAGAAGGAAATATATAACTCAATTTACTTAGTATTCGTCCTTATTAGTGATTGGCTCCCGAACTAATACGGATGATACAAAATAAATTGATATAAGCACTAAAAGATTAGGGTCGTTGCCCTCCAAGAAAGGAAACAAGTGATACAATTACATTCAACAATCATATCATATAAATCTCCAATTTTCTCCTAAATCCAAATGTATGTCAATTTCAGTATTAGTTGTTCAATTTACTAATTCAGATCAATACATTGATTGGTGATCATTATTAAAATTCAGAATTTAGTAATATCAAAGAGTAGTATAGTTGTATACTGATTAATGGTTTATTACTAATCACATATTATAACAGTTCGATATTTACCAGTGCTTATCATTTTTTTCGGTGTTCATTTTGTTTCAAATCATATAGCATTTATTGATTTCAATAGTTTGATGCTTTTCTCATATCATTTACATTAACTTCAATTTGTTTTTCACATTAAAACAATCCATAGCAATCATATTACATTTCATTATTTGCAGTCACTATTGACAAAGCATGGCTGTTGTCAATAGCAGACCCTAGTGACTATTGGCTAAGTCAGGACAAAGAGCTGTTGTTAAGCTGCTATTGAAACTACTACCAACACTAGTCTATGCTATGCTCAGCGGTCGATAATAGATATTGATGGCACTCGAGAAGCAGCTCAGTATGACTGTGTACGCCCTTTAGGAGCCAGCTTTTCGATAAAAGCTCAATCTCGATTCATGTACTTTGAATTAAAACTATGGTACATCAATATAAACATGATATCAAGAAGAAAAAAAATATAAATTTCTCTTTTTAGAATTAAACTATAAGATTTTGTCTGTGCTACACAGATGACTCACCTTGTAATCCTAACCCGATCACCAATTTTGCCCGAGCTACGTAGATAAGTCATCCCATGGGTATGTCAGAAAGACCTCTACCTATAGTTATCCTACTATAATAATCAAACCTTTATCATGCTTGCCATCTAGGCTAATCACTCCACTCATAACAATATTGCCACTTTCGAAACCAATAAGTCATCATTGACTTTTGCCAACTTTCATCATTACTATCGAAACCATCAAAACACAAAAATATCATACAAAAAGTCCTGAATAAAACAATGCATTAAAAGAACCTAAAATATTTTATTTATTTTTTTGGTAGGACAAAAAGGGAGAACATGGCGACAATGACTACCTCTCCTACAAAATAAGAACATAAAATGAGAAAAAGAGGAAAAGATGAAAGAGGATAAGGGCTCCCACAGGGCCTTCAATTGAGCTTCAGGTTGCTTCAGAACTTACTGACAGGTTTTTTTCGTAGAAATTAAAGCATGATGGTGCAACTTATCTTTGTTGATTGTGTGTACAATCACCTCCTGTAGAAGTTGTCCATGTGAGTTTGCCTATAATATGGTTTGAGCCTTGGCAATTGTTTCATGGGCGCCAGCTATAGTATTATAAGTTGCTTACATTTCAAACACTGCTCTTTCCAGTTCATTGAGAATCGTCTTCTGAGTATTCTAAAGATTAGTGGCTTAACGAGACCAAGCCTCCTCCTATCGTCTAAGTTCCTCTTAGTGAGCAGCAATTCATCCCAAGACCATGCAGCCTTAATCTCCATTGTCACCATCATGTCTGCTTATGAAGAGTATTTAACTCTCGAAGCATCCAAGCAAGCTCGATAAGGAGTTGCTCGATGAAGGGCCTTCAATTCTTGCACTATTGTCTAGATTTGCACTATTGTCTAGATAGCCGAGTAATAGGAGGCACACCCTTTCCAATTCATTAGTGGATATTTAGGACACAAATCTCAAAAATTTAAATCACAAAATTTCGCACCAAAACTGAAGTGACAGAAGAGGCCTAGTCTCACGATGCAAGAGAAATAGATGTTATAGTTTCAAGTAACAAAGCTAAATAATCTTACATGGATATTCCTTAAAGAAAGAGTCAGCTGCTACCACAGATACATATTAGGAATATAGACCAAACAATACCCTCAAAGAAATACATCAATATGATCATTCAAGACTACTACGTTAATGATCACCTCTAGTAGTCATTGATGATTCAATTGTTGTTATACTACGGTCACTGAATAGCTCATTGGTTAACGAATGGTATAAACAAATGACAAAATCACAACACAAAAATCCAAAATATTTCAAAACTTTTTACAAACTGAGAATGAGATTTCGAAAATTTTGGATAGGGTCCTATTGATGAGAAAAATTGCTGAGGAGAATCTCTTCATCTCCTGAATCTAAGTGAGATTTTCAAGGATCTAAATCAATTTTAAATGAGATTTGAGACATCTAATCATATGCAAATAAACAATTTAGAGATTCCAAATCCCGGTCAAATATTTGATTTGATATTAATTAAGTAGGAAGAGATTTCCATCAGTATCTCTAAGGAAGCCTCCATAATTACTTGATCATATAAATAGACATTAAGAGGAGAATTTTAAGGACCTTTGACAGATCAATCTACAGGCAAGGAGCATGTTCAAGCATGAACAACAGCAAGAGTTAGGCCGACTGCATCCCTGTTCTTCATCAAGCATCCTTCACGCATCAGATCATCAATGAAGTCCACATGCAAGACTTTATCGGCACTATAAGAATTCACACTTTTATAAAGAGAGAGATAAAGTATAAATCATCTCTTCTTATTTTCATATTTTCTCCTTTTCATTATATTTTAAAATTACTATAACTTGACATCAACGGAAATGAAAGAAAATACAAATTCTATTGAAAATAAGATGGCGACCTTAGTGGGAGATTTTTTTACACTGAGTACGAGATTGTGGCGCAGTTCAATGCAAAAAAGGTTGCTAAAATCACTGAAATGTTGGTTGTTAAAGTTGACTAACAAAAATACGAGGAGTACCTTTTCTCGGTGGGTTGGTCAATTCGACTGGAATGCGGTGTTATCGTCTCGTAAATGCTAGAGCAAGCAAGTTGGATGATGGGGAAACTCCAGCAAAATGGGCGTTCCTTAGATCCATGGTTCCAAAGTCCTCAGAACTGAGAACCCTTCTTCCCATTATCAGGAAGATTACGACCATAACCGCCAAAGTTGAGCCAAATCCCGGATCTAAAAGAACTCAAATCTGGAATTATAACCGCCGAACAAAGTGAAAAGCACTCAAAACCCAAGTTAATTGCCAAAATGAGTCAAATCGCGAGGCTCTTTGGTTGCCTCGTCTATCTTCAATTGTAGGAAGAAAATTAGAAAGCCAGCTAACTCCCAGCCTTGTGCAAATGCGAAGCTATACAGAATGCGAAGCTAACGCAAAATGTGAAGCTAACTTAGTTTGTGCGGCTAAGCTAGCGTGCATGATAGCCTAGTGCATGTGACTAAGCCAACACACAAAACTCATTCATAGTATAGAAGTGAATAGAAATGCGAGGCTAACCTGTAGCCCCACGTAAAATAGTTGAAATTCTAAGCTTCAACATCGTATAGAAGTTTCAGAACGCGAGGCTAACCTACAGCCCCACGTAGAATAGTTGAAACACAAGTTGCAAAAAATAACTGAAATGCAAAGCTAAGGCCAGTGTAGATGATACTGAACACCTAATCAACCAACGGACTCTTGTTTTTTCTGCTAAGAAAGCACATGGTGTTCTAGTCTTCCATGAATCTTGCAAACGTTTGGGTGGAACTCACACGAGGGGTGTGGCCCACACCCAGAATATGACTGTGTCTATACCCTCGAATAGAACTTCCAATTAATAGGAGTACCTCACAAATAATAGAAGGCAACACAACTGTACCCAGCATGCTACTGTGAGCAATTAATTTCATCGGTATTGAATAATTGCTGTTGCAATCTTCAGAGGCCATCCGTGTTCAGCAACTTGACTGAGCCAAAGTAAGGCATCCCAAAAGGAAGGCGTGCCAAAGGCAGAAGATTAGTATTGATAATGAACTGTTAGTTGTGACCTCAAATATAGTTATCAAAGGGAAGAAGTCTATGAGGGAAAAATGTTCGTCAGATACTGAAGTTGATAAACCACATCACTACACGCACCTCAGGACCCCGAAACTATAAAAGACTAGCTGGGGTTCCAATAATGAGGGCAACAACTATTCTGCCATAGCATCTCTACGCTCATATGGGTCACTCCAATACGATGTGGTAGACAGGTCGGATAACATGGGCCATAGAATGGCAGCCCAAGAACGTATGATCCAAAACAACAAAAAAGCATTAATGAATTGAAGGTGATCTCGTAAAGTTTTCAGAAAATTTTCAGAAAAGCAAGGAAGACAAGGGCGGGGGTTCCTCTTCAGAACAACCCCGATCAAATGGAGACAGAAAGGGAAAATACAAATTCCACCGAAAACAATGATTTGATATTAATATGTGGGTTGCTTTAAAGATATCGTCAACTTCAGGAGATCCCACGGTTCGGAAGAGACATGCGGAAGGTGTTCAATAGCACAGCAATCGAGGGAGGCCATATCTTAAACTCGAACAGCCGAGGGTGGCTACAGATCTTGGTACAAGCGTGAAGGATGAGGAGTGATTTATAGTAGGCCAGCTGTCGTAGTTCTAGCAAACACCCATGGCGTGGGTGGCCATTTATATATGGTAGTAGGTTCTCTATCTTTATATGTTATATAGTTTGTAAGTTATTATCATATATTGTATTGGCCACCTTGCTTTGTTATGTTGCATCTATTTTGTGCTCTATTGTGATATTTACTCAGTATGAAATGCTAAGGACTTCTATGGTCGCATGAGGGTTCAAAACTTCAGAATTACGTCAACCACTCAAAAATAATTACACGAGGAATGAAATCAAGAACACTATTGTCCACCTCTTCATAACACATTGTGCATTGTGCGTCATTAGGGCTGTATTGTAAACTAGGGGCTTGAAGCAAAAGTAAAATAGGAGAAAGCATACGATCCATAATCATCAAGGCAAAAAATGTTCTTCTCACGGTTTCTATTCAGTTCGTGAAGTCTACACCCCTATAAAAAAAATATCTCCTCCACCAGCTCCTCTAATCATCCTAGAGCCGTTGTTGTTTCTTACTAATCCATTCTAGATTATTTGCTTTCTTAATTTATTCTCCCTTTAAAAAGGCTCTTCTTTTTTGCTTTCTAAATTAGTTTAATGTAGAGTATAGAGGAAGAGCAATACTTAACACTCCATGGTATGGTGGTATAAATGTAGGTTGATTGACATTGTAAAACCTCCAAGAAAGAGTTATGGTCCATTTCATAATTATTTTTCAAATTAGGATATTTACAGGAAATAATATTATATGTAAAAATATAGTAATTCACGGTTTTTTTTTTTTTTTTTTTGTTGTGTTTGGGCTGGGCAAAAAGTAAAAAAGAAATGGAAAAGAGAAGAGAAGGGTGAAAAAGATAGCAATATGCAAAGACATATCCGCCACTACTGATTATTCTATTATTAGATGTACTTATATACGTATTAGCCTTCTCCCTATTTTCCATTTCTTTTAAATTTTTTATATAAATATAAATTATATATAAAGAAACTATAAGTTATTTAATTAGTTATAGATTGTATGATCATTTTGTAATAAAAAAGTATAAATATGGAAAAATAAAGTGATACTGTTAAATTTTGGATGATGAACTATAATAAACTTTATACTATTAATAAATGAGCGTGGAAATTATTTTACTATAATCTTAATTAATCTATGTTTTGAATAATAATTCAAAATGATGCTTATTAGTCCGACAAGAAGTCACTCAATTGTGGATAATATTGAACCCTCATAAAATTAGTTCTTTATAATAAAACAAAGATTTTTTTTTATAAGTTGTTAGAGATTGGTTACATATTGAATTTAGACCCGTACTGGCCTTTAAAGTTAAATATAAAAATT
The DNA here is from genome assembly GCA_036321105.1 of Dracaena cambodiana. Taxonomy (NCBI): domain Eukaryota; kingdom Viridiplantae; phylum Streptophyta; class Magnoliopsida; order Asparagales; family Asparagaceae; genus Dracaena; species Dracaena cambodiana. The sequence goes on from JAYEPQ010000010.1 coordinate 18,778,494, forward strand.
TTGCTGCTTAGGGTGTAGCTAATAAAGCTCATCTGATATCAAGCCTTTAAAGTAAAAATGAAGAGAGGAGGAAAGAAAAATTTTAAGGATATTCTTTGAACATGAGGCCTAAAACAACGGCCTTCAGTGGCCTAGTGGTTGCGGCCGGCCATGTGCATCATGTAATTTATGCCAAATGTGGTGGATAACACTGAAGTTCTCTCCTTATAAAGAACCACGAAAGCATCCAGTCTGCAGTAATACTACGTATCATATGCATGACACTCCATCCATCCACACCCACAAATATGTCAGCAAGAAGGATGTCTCTGACCCACTACTCGGTCTCGTGCTCCTCAAAACCAACCTACCTTAGCATTCACACTCACCTCCAAAACATGCGCCACCACCACTGACTCACAACTCAGATAAGAAAGCACTAGTGGAGCAACGAGAGGTAGCTAGATATATAGCAACCAAAGGGCAAGGACAAGCCATATACATATATAGCCCAAGCAAAGAAATAAATTCTTGTTGGCCGATCGCAACTTGTCAACTATAAGGTGCTCAGCTTTAATTTGGCCACACACCATCAGAGGCTTTTCTCTGGAGAGTGTCTATCTGGGATCTAGCTAATTACGCTGGGCTCGACTGGGGCCCATGCATACAGGGCCTTAGTGAGAAGGGCATGCATACATCTCTTTCAATGAGAGTGAGCACTGGAGATGAAGACACAAGGGCCTGGCCAGGGCCTAGCAAAAGAGATGACTGATTGAATTGGCCTGGTATTGCAAGCGCAAAATTAAAGCTTGTGCTTGTGTGGATGAGGATGGGGAGGCAAGAAAACAAATAGCTCCATCACTTGGACTGTAGACTTGCGTTTGTTTGTAGGAATGTTTTGTGGGGGGAGGGGTGGGGTGGGGTGGGGTGGTGGTGGTGATGGTGGTGGGGAAGATGGATGTGGGGTGGGGAAGAGAGGGTTAATGCATTGTCAATGAATGGTGTGATTTTGCTTGCATGCATTTGGGCTTTGTTAATGGATATATGGTTAAGGCGATACATGATTCCACTAAGTGAAATCAGAGCTTTTGAAAAGTTTCATCTTGAAACTATTTTAAAACTATTACTCTATTTAGGTATCTAAAATGGAGCTTCAGAACTCCAGTTCTGTGGAGTTTAAGATGCTCCAGAACTCCGAACAAAAATCCACTCATAGTGGATTTTACAACGGTTTTGTAAAGTATTGTTATAATGAGAAGATGAGAGAAAACTACATTTTGAAATCCTACACCAGTACTCGATACAACTTAAGTGAAACTCCAGTTTTTGGATGCTGGAGTTTGTGTTAAAATTAAATCGATCCTAAACACATTTAGTGATCTAAATGAACATTGATAAATTAAAAAACGGAAGCAAAAATTGAATCGAAATTCATACCTCTAGCCATTGCAGTTCAAACTGTAAACACTTTAACTTCGGTTTGGGTGCTTCTAAACCTCACACAACCTCAATTAGATGGCGTATATTTTGACTGTAGGAGATTGTAAGGCATAGGGATTTAACCTGGGGAGAAAACACAGTATTAATAGGCTCTGTCCATCACGGAGCCGTTTTCCACCGAGCACAAAACGTGGAGCAGTTTTGAACGTGATTTCGTTCCTAAAATCGTGAAATATATGGACTATATTTTTAACTGATAAGACTATATCTTTAACTGATAAGACCATATCTTTAACTTATAAAATCGGTTGTTACCGATTTTCATCTTTAACTTTATCAAATCGGTTGTTACCGATTCTTATCTGGAAGAAGAAAAACTAACATTCTCCCACTTGGTCTATATATTCCATCATTCACTATAATGAGAAACAAAATACATGAATCATGGCGATAGGTCCTCTAATGACAAGTATTATCTTCCATGTATTACGATGCATTGTGTCTCTCAACCCCATAAAACTTAATGAATAAACCCAATGTTTATTCAAGGTCCTAACTTAATGACATTTCTCAAAATAAATGAATGTGCACAAAACAAATGAGAAAACATCAACTGAATAAGAGTTTCATTAAAAGAAAAAACATCAAATGTGCGTACCATAAAAATTACATCACGGGACCAAGTCCCATTCTTGCTACATGATCCTTAAAATTCTTTGGTGGCATGCTTTTAGTCAAAGGATCAGCAATCATTAACTCAGTGCTAACGTGCTCAATGACCACTTTCTTCTCTTTAATACATTCTCTAATGGCTAATTATTTAATGTCGATGTGCTTACTACGACTTCCACTCTTGTTATTCTTAGCCATAAACACAGCAGCTGAGTTGTCACAGTACAATTTCAATGGCCTAGAAACTGAGTCAATTATTCTAAGCCTAGACATGAAACTCTTCAACCATACACCATGTGAGGTAGCCTCAAAACAGGATACGAACTCGGTCTCCATAGTGGAAGTAGCAGTCAAGGTCTGCTTCGTACTCCTCCAAGATACAGCTCCACTGGCAAGCATAAAAATGTAACCAGATGTTGATTTGCGTGAATCAACACAACCAGCAAAGTCTGAATCCGAGTAACCAATCACCTCCAAATTGTCGGTCCGTCTGTACATGAGCATGTAATGTTTTGTACCTTGAAGGTATCTCATTACCTTCTTTGCAGCTTTCCAGTGGTCAATTCCTGGGTTACTCTGATATCTCCCCAGCATCCCAACAACAAATGCAATGTCAGGTCTGGTACAGACCTGAGCATACATCAAGCTTCCAACAGCTGAAGCATATGGAATGTTTTTCATCTGTTCCCGCTCAAGCTCATTTTTGGAATATTGTATTAAGCTAAATTTGTCACCTTTCACAATGGGTGCTACACTCGGTGAACAATCCTTCATCCGAAATCTCTCTAAAACTTTGTTGATATAGGTCTCTTGAGATAAACCCAAAATGCCTCGAGATCTTTCCCTATGGATCTTAATGCCAATGACATAAGATGCCTCACCCATATCCTTCATATCAAAGTTCTTCGAGAGGAATTGTTTCACTTCATATAGCAAGCCCTTATCATTGGTTGCAAGCAAAATATCATCCACATATAGAACAAGGAAACAAATCTTGCTCCCACTGACCTTCTGTTATATGCAATGATCCATGATGTTTTCTTCGAAACCAAATGAAGTGATAACATCATGGAATTTCAAATACCATTGACGTGAAGCTTGTTTTAATCCATATATGGATTTATTAAGCTTACAGACCAAGTGCTCACCACCACTAGAAGAAAATCCTTCAGATTGTTTCATGTAAACCTCTTCTTCTAGATCACCATTAAGGAATGCCGTTTTCACATCCATTTGATGTAAGTCTAAATCAAAATGGGCGACCAATGCCATAATCACTCGAAGTGAATCTTTCTTAGATACAGGAGAAAATGTTTCCGTGTAATCGATTTCTTCCATTTGAGTGAATCCTTTGGCAACAAGTCTTGCTTTATGTCTCTCAATGTTGCCTTGTGAGTCTTTCTTTGTTTTGAAGACCCATTTACATCCAATAGCTTTTACACCATCAGGCAACTTGACGAGATCCCAGACCTTGTTAGATGCCATTAAATTCATCTCTTCTTTCATGGCATTGTACCATAAGTTTGAATTCTCACAACTCATGGCCTGTGAAAACGTTTCAGGATCATTTTCTAACATTGTAGTCAGACTCTTGTAGATACACAACATAGTCAATAGGAATTGCCGATTTCCTTACTCTAGCAGATCTTCTTAATGCCGCATCATTATGATCCTGTGAAGTAGGATCATGTTGTTCAGCAGGTTGTTCAACAGCTTCAGGAATCTGTTGAACTTCAGTATCTACTGGATCAGGCTCAATAGCTTGTGGAACTTCATGGACTGATCTTTCAATACGCGTTTGTCCTCGAGGCGTGTTGTTAACAATAATGATCAGTTTGTTGCTTGAAGTGGGACACTGAGTATCTGAATGATCTTTCTCAGGACCAGTGCCCCGGGATTGATCGCTCCCACTAATCAAGTCATTCTCAAGAAATTTTGCATTTCTTGATTCCACAAATCTAGTGCTATGAGATGGACAATAAAATCTGTATCCCTTAGACCTTTCTGCATATCCAACGAAATACCCACTTATGGTCCTTGGGTCTAACTTCTTTTTATGTAGATTGTAGACTCTTATTTCAGACGGACATCCCCAAATGCGTACATGTCGTAAACTCGGTTTCCAACCTTTGAATAACTCAAAAGGCATCTTTGGAACTCGGTTTAATATGTACACAGCCGTCTTAAGAGCTTCATTCCACAAGGAGTTAGGAAGCTTGGAGTTGGCAAGCATGCTACGCACCATGTCCAATAATATTCGGTTTCTTCTTTCAGCTACCCCATTCTGGTCCGGAGAACCAGGCAAACTGTATTGGGCAACAATCCCATTTTCTTGAAGAAACTTCGCAAATGGACCAGTCGCTTGTCCACTCTCAGTGTATCTACCATAGTATTCTCCACCTCTATCGGATCTCACGATCTTAATCTGTTTACCGCATTATTTCTCTACTTCAGCTTTAAAAACCTTAAAAGCATCTAGAGCTTCATTTTTATGGTTAAGCAAGTAGAGATACATGTATCGTGAGTAATCATCTATGAAAGAGATGAAGTATTTATCATGGTATGCATCCAAGTCTGGACTACAAATGTCTGTGTGTATGATCTCCAATAATTCAGAGCTTCTTTTGGCATCCTTTTTCGACTTGTTAGTCTGCTTGCCCTTAATGCAGTCTATGCAAGTCTCAAAGTCGGTAAAATCTAGAGCACTAAGTACTCCATCATTTATCAACCTTTTAATTCTATCAATGGAGATATGTCCCAATCTCCGATGCCACAACATAGAAGACTCTTCATTTACAACACATCGTTTTGTACCAACATTTTCATGAACGTGCATAGTAGTATGGTTATCATCATTTTGTAAATTAAGCAGAAAAAGACCATCAGACAAAGTACCATATCCAATAACATCAAATTTATAAAATAAATTAAAACCAGAGTCTGAAAAGTTAAAGGAATAACCAACTGATACAAGTCTGGAAACTGAAATCAAATTCCTAGAAAATTTGGGAATATAAAAGGTTTTTTCTAAATTTAAAATGAAACCACTACTTAGAACTAATCTGCATGTGCCAATGGCTTCCACATGTGAGGGCATCCTGTTTCCTGAATAGATGCTTCGCTCACTTCCCACTGGTTTTCGCAGGTCTCGCAAGTCCTGCAATGAATTGGTTACATGAATAGTAGAACCAGAATCAATCCACCATGTGTTATGATTAACATCAATCATATTGGATTCATAACAAACAAGTGAGAGTTGAGTACCTTTCTTGTCAAGCTACTTCATGAACTTCGAGCATTGTTTCTTGACGTGTCCCTTCTTTTTGCAAAAGAAGCACACAATCTCCTTCTTAATGTCCTTTTGAGGAGGGATTTTTCCCTTCCCCTTGTCCTTGGCCCGATCATTCTTCTTCTTTCCTAGAGTTGTCAAATTCACGATTTCCTTTTCACTTCCCTCCATAAGTAGCCTGTCCTCTTCCTGAACACACATGGTCAGCAACTCATTAATGACCATTTATCCTTATGTGTGTTGCAGGAGATCTTGAATGGACCATATTGTTGAGGCAAAATACAAAGGATATAGTGAACCAGGAATGAATCAGACATCTCAACTTCCAAAGTCTTGAGTTGGGCCGCTATATCTCTCATGCGCATGATATGATCGCGCACACCCTTAATGCCAGTGAGCTTCAAGGATGAAAACTGCATAACGAGAGTGTTGGCCATTGCTTTATCTGAAGTGATGAATTGTTCATCAATAGCCTTAAGCAATTCTCGGACTTTGTTATACTGCTCAACGGAACCCCTAAGACCAGCAGATATTTTTGTCTTTATGAACATAACAGAGAGGCGATTAGATCGCTCCCACTTTTCATAATGATCAACTTCATCAAGGATGCTAGTCCCAGTAATGGCAGGTGGTTCGTCTTTCTGAATAGCATAATCAATGTCCATCCAACCTAAATGAAGTAGAATCCTTTCCTTCCACACATTATAATTATCTCCTTTGAGCTCAGGAATATCACATTTCATATCAGAAAAATTCATAGGTACTGCATAGAACATTCAAACTCATGTTACAAAATTTGAGGCTATATAACATGTTCTACCAATGTAAAATCATGTATAATATGAATCTAGTGACATAAAACTTACCTGTGGGCTAAAGTTCTAATTCAATTAGATTCATCTTAAATTCATGATAAAACTATCAAATTATGTTCCTTTTTCTAATCCCAGTGGGTAAATTAGAAAATATAGTTTGATATTTTATCCTAATTAATCATACAAATATAATAAAAAATTCCTGTGGGATAAAATCTATTATATTCAATATGACTAACCACAATTAATGTCATAATGTGATCCTAAAACACTTAATATATAGTTTTGCATAATTAAAGATGCTGTGGCTACTCTTTAATTAATTAAAATTATATGGATCACACAACATTTAATTTAATTCGCAAAATATGATCATATAAATTGCACAAAACCATAAGCAATATAAACACAAAATTAAAAAAAAATTTGATGTACTAAATGATTCAACTTAATATTGTATGTATAATAAAATAATAAAATTATACACACAAATCAACAAACAATTTTAGCACATAAAATAAATCAAAGGCCAGCAGTAGCCCAGTTGATTCAACTAATGCCGTGTTGCATTTGTATTTGAATTTGCAGCTGAAAACAGGGAATTTTTTTTTTATTCAACTTTTGATTCAGTGGTGATCACATAGTTAGAATAGTTAGGACAAGTCAAACAAGTGAATAGTTAGAATCACTGCACATATCATCATATACAACTGGCAATTGTTAAAATTGTTATACACATATGTGGAAACGTACGGCAGGCTTTGGTTACCCTGGGTATAACTAGAACAGCAATTGCTAACAATGTTCAACATAAAACGTTGAATCAGCTTAATGAAAAACGAAATGTCAATTTTGACATAATCGAAAATTTAAAAATAAAGCAAGGCAGAGGATGAAAATTTAACGAAGCTCTGATACCAAATGTTAAAATTAAATCGATCCTAAACACATTAGTGATGTAAATGAACATTGATAAATTAAAAAACGGAAGCAAAATTGAATCGAAATTCATACCTCTAGCCATTGCAGTTCAAACTGTAAACACTTTAACTTCGGTTTGGGTGCTTCTAAACCTCACACAACCTCAATTAGATGGCGTATATTTTGACTGTAGGAGATTGTAAGGCATAGGGACCTAACCTGAGGAGAAAACACGGTATTAATAGGCTCTGTCCATCACGGAGCCGTTTTCCACCGAGCACAAAACGTGGGGCAGTTTTGAACGTGATTTTGTTCCTAAAATCGTGGAATACATGGACAATATTTTTAACTGATAAGACCATATTTTTAACTGATAAGACCATATCTTTAACTGATAAAATCGGTTGTTACCGATTCTCATCTTTAATTTTATCAAATCGGTTGTTACCGATTCTTATCTGGAAGAAGAAAAATTAACAGTTTGTACGTAAACAACCACCAATTTTGTAATGACTTATGTAAAGTCGGAGTTTTGTGAAAACAGGTATCCAAACAAGACCCAAATGACTTCACTAACGAAAGATGCTTGCTCTTAAAGAAGCATGCACTGGGTTAATGATGAAAGATATTGCCAGTCTAATGTACTTTTCATCGACCTACATAGCTGTACGATCAAACCTATATATTACCACATATCAAAATCCTATTATTTACCTATAAATTTTGTCTTTGGACTAAGCTTGTGTATTGCATGCCTTCTAGAATAACACTCGATAGTTACTTCTTAACGGTACTTGCTAACATGTTACGAGCAAAATTACTTCTGATCTTGATGAATAATATATAGCTATTGGTATCTTGCTTGTCTTTGGCTCTTGTATCTTATTATCTACTATTAATGCTGAATGTTTGCTCATAGCATCACTGAAATTTTTTGATGGGTAGACTGGTGTATACTATTTGCTGATAATATTATTTTAGTTGATGAGAAAAGAGCAGAACTGAATACTAAGTTAGAGTTGTGGAGGAAAATATTAAAATATAGAGAATTTAGATTGAGTAGGTCCAAAATAAAGTATATAGAGTGTAAATTTAGTAAACGACAGACCCAAGACAATAGTACTGTGACACTGGACATGTACAAATGAGCAATCAATTTAAGCACTTGGGTTTTATTATTCAAAATGATGAGAGATCGATAATGATGTTAATCATAAAATCTAAGCTGGCTGGTTAAAATAGAGGAGTATAATGGGAGTTTTATGTGACTGTAACATTCCGTTAAGCTTAAAGGAATTTTATAGGACTGCTATTAGGCCAGCTCTATTATATGGTACGGAATGCTGGGTTATAAAGAAACGTCATTCACAGAAAATAAGTGTAACAGAGATGCGCATACTTCGTTGGATGTGTGACAATATTAAGAGAGATAAAATGAGAAATGAAGATATTTGTATTAAGGCAAATGCAGCCTCCATCGAAGAGAAGGTGGAAGAAACTCGTTTGCAATGGTTTGGCCATATACAACGTAGACGTACAAATGCACCAGTATGACGAGAAGAGCTTATTGACATATGACAAGTTAAAAGAGAAAAGGGAAGAGAGAAAAGAGAAAACTGAAGAAAATATAGATGGAGGTAATAGAAAAATATATGGATACTAGAGGTTTAAATGATGGCATATTGCTCAATAGGAATGAATGGAGAAGGATTTATAGTGAGAGTGATTCTGCGTGATTCTCTTTTGATTCATATAGCCTACCCCAAATACTTGTGACCGAAGGCTTAGTTGTTGTTATTATTATTGTAGACTGGTGTAAGAACATTATGTACTGATGGCCAAAAATGTTCCGTCCCTCTGACAAACAAGTTGACACGAAAGATACGGGTATTAGGTTTCAGTGTATCTGATTGTGTCTCTAGTCAATTTAGTTGCATTCTTGTATTGCCATGACATCATCGTTAATATTTTACCTAGTCCTGTTTTCAGAGTTTTCCTAGAGTGTTGTTTTGGAGAGAAATGTAGTCAAGTTGCTTGTTGCTTGTTTAAAATTCGTAAGGCTGCATGAATTTTTACTCACTCAGAGTGGAGGGTTAGTGACCACGCTTGCCTACACTCACTTCTCTCGACATTCCTTTGTGCGCTTATAAATTTTTATTATACTATTCTATGTTATTTTAGTTCAATTAATATATTTGACTGTTAGCAAATATATAGGAATAATACCAATGTAATAACCAGCGGAATCAATTAGTTAACCGAAGCGAAAAAAATATAGCAGAGATAAAGAACACGTAAATTTAATATGGTTCGGTAATATGCCTACGTTCACGGGGACATGATCGAAATCTTCTATTATATCAAAAGAGAATTACAACTTTCTAGTTCTCAACCACAAGAGAAATTACGATGAAATCACACAAGAATTTAAATCAAACTCTAACTTGTTATTACAGTGATTTCTCTCTCCTTTGCTTTTTTCGGCTGCAACAACAACCCTCTTTCTTTTTGTTCGGCCGAAATAAAACAACAGCCATCAACCACCAGGAGCCGCCTCTATGTTTTCCTTTGCTTCGGCAAATTTTTTTTTTCTGCAGCCACCTAACCCTTCATCTATATATATATATATATAGAGAGAGAGAGAGAGAGAGAGATTAGGTTTTTATTTTGTTTTAATTATTTGTTGTAGCCGCCACCCTTTTGATTGTTTTAGCCGCCCCACAACCAAAAGAAACCTCAGCCTATTACAAGATAAATCTCCACCACTTATTAATCAGCCGTCACAAAACCCTTGCAAAACATAACAAATTATTTGGGTCGGTTTTGGACCTGTTTGGATGGACCAAATCCGTTGCGGTAATATGGCTCTATTAATAACAAACTCCCACTTGGAGACCTATTGTAAAATTGTAATATCTATACATGATAATCATAGTGTCTAAAACTTTTACCTCGATCATTTAAAGTCCCAATTTTAGCATTCAATACAAATGAACTAAAATTGAGCAATAGCTCAACTTTTTCCCATCAACCGGCATTGTCAACATATCTGCAGGATTCTTACTGCTCTCAATCTTCTCCAATTTTAATTGACCATCCTCCAACAAGGATCTAATGAAGTAATACTTCAAGTGAATATGTTTAGTTCGTGAATGATACGCCGAGTTCTTAGCAAGATGAAATGCACTCTGACTATCACTGAACAACCTACAATCCATTCCATCAAAACTCAATTTACTCATCAACGCTACAACCAAAAAAACTCCTTACTTACTTCTGCATCTGCCACATCGAAGATAAAACAATAATTAATTGTAATCTTGAAATCCAGCTTACCGCTGTTCCTCCTACAGTAAAGACATAATCTGTGGTGCTCCTGCCATTATCTCTATCACCCGCATGGTCCGAATCCACAAAACCTTACACATTAATGTTATCACTACCGAAACACAAACAATACTTTGAAGTAGCTTTCAAATATCTAAAAATTCAATTTACTACTTGCCAATGTTCCTTCCCAAGGTTCTTCATGAATCTACTCACTACTCCACTATTTGTGCAATATCTTATCTTTTACTTACCATTGCATACATGAGACTTCCAATGGCCGATGAATAAGGCACATTTTTCATGTGTCTATCTCTTCATCTGTCTTAACACTTTCATCTTTTCATAGTTTAAACTAACCATCAAAAAGTGTAGTTACCGGTTTTGCATTCTCCATATCGAATCTCTCCAACACCTTTTTCATGTACCCCTCTTGAGATAACCACAATTTCTTACTTTTCTTATCTCGGGTAATTTTCATCCCAAAAAGTTTTTTCGTCTCACCCATGTCCTTCATTGCGAATCTCCTGCCAACTTCCTCTTTAGATCATTGATTTTCTTCATGTATGAACCTGCCTCAAGCATATTATCTACATACAAAATAAGCATAATGAAATTACCGTCCTTAAAATTTTGTAGATATAATCAGAATTGCATCTGGCAAAATCCGAATCCAACATAAACTTGTTGAATTTCAAGTACCATTGCCTCAGAGCCTGTTTTAACCTATACAAGCTTCTTTTCAATCGACATACCCAATTCTCTTTTCCTTTAACTTCATATCCCTCCAGCTATTCCATGTATATTACCTCCTCCAAATCACCATGAAGAAAAGTAGTCTTCACATCAAGCTGCTCTAAATACAGTTCTTTCACAGCCACAATACTCAATATTGTTTTGATAGATGTCATCATGACAACTGGTGTAAATATTCATTAAAATCAATACTTTTCCTCTGACTGAATCCCTTCACCACAAGTCTAGCCTTGTATTTTTATGTCCCTCCTACCTCATGTTTTATCCTGTATATCCATTTGTTATGCAATACTTTTATCTTTTCCAGTCGCTTCACCAATTTCTATGTGTGATTCTCCTCCAAAGAAGATATCTCATCACGCATGACTTGCTCCCATTTAAGTCGAAACTTATCCTGCGTAGCCTCTTGGTAATACTCTGGTTCATTTGCATCAGTATACAAAACATAATATTAAAGAAGACAAAACTTTTGAGTTGACTTCCTTATCCTAGTGCTCCTCCTCAAAGTTGGAACACTCTCTGATGAAGAACTGGAACCATCTAGTTCAGTTAGTGCCTCTCTCTCTTATTCGGTCTCATCTGAAACTTGTGTACTCTTAGGTGTAGTCATTTCTTCTCCTTTAGATATAAGTATTTCTTCCTTTCTTTCATCCATGAGATCCATCCCATCCTGTGGCTCATCCAGCTCTAAGTGCTCTTTCTCAACTGTTTTCTCACTCTTGTTTTCCATTCGGTCTTTATACATATAACCCTCATTGAATACTACATCTCTGCTACAAATCACCTTGTTATACTCATAATCCCACAAGTGATAACTATATTCGTCGCCACCGTATCTAATGGATGCACACTTATGAGATTTAGGATCAAACTTCTTTCTCATCTCATGATCCACATGTGCATATGCTATTCAACCAAATACTTTTAAGAATGAATAATTCACAGTCATATCAGACCACACATCCTCTAAAATTCTACCATCTAAAATACTAGCTGGACTCCTATTGATTAGATAGACTGTCGTATCTACAGCATTTCCCAAAAGTTACATAAGCAAACCTGCATGTAGTCTCATACTCTGAGCTCACTCTAAAATATTTCTATTCATCCTCTCAGCCACGATATTCTGCTGCGGTATCCTCAGTACAGTCTTCATTCTCCTGATCCCATGGGTAGAGTAATAGTCATCGAACTCCCTATTGCAAAATTTCCCACCATTATCTATCAATTGACATTTCACTTTCAAACCTGTTTTATTCTCAACAAGAGCTTTCCATACCTTGAAGATTTTGAAGACATCGGATTTCTGCTTAAGTGCAAACACCAATGTTTTCCTGCTTATATCATCTATGAAAGTGACAAAATAAGAATTATCTCCAAGAGACTTCGCCGAAGAAGGCCCCCATTCATTTGTATGCACCAACTCCAATATTTTGGTTTTCTTCTCCTTCCCATCCTTCATAAAACTAACTCTTTTATGCTTCCTAAACAGACAGTTCTCACAGAAATCAAAGTTAGCAACTTTCATATATGTCAATATACCTCTAAATTGCAACACCCTCATACCACTCTCACTCAAGTGACCAAGTCTCTAATGCCATAAGGTAGCTTTCTCATTCTTCACGGTGGCCAAAGAAACAATGTGATGATTCTCTATTGAGATATTTCAATAAAGAATTACAATTCCAACGGTTTTCCGTTTATAGAAGATGAGGAAAGTGGATTCCCTCTTTATTTAAAGCTAGGTTCTGAGGTAGCTGTGGAGGACGATCTTGCTCTCCGTTGACACTCCACACAAACTCTTTCAATTGGCAGAAAGGCTTCGGATTTTTGATCACCAAGGGTAATTCAAGAAGAAGATTACCGATCCCCTCTCTTTTCTTTTTCCGGCTTTTTATAGGGATTTTTAGGGCTATGTCCCCGTCTCATTCGTTCGTCTGTTAGCCCCCACTACCCAAGAAGTGCTATCATATTCGTTAGGTCATTACTCTCACGATCGAAATAATGCCGATACATTCGTTTGGCAGTTGGCTTCACGATCTGAGGTAGCAACTCCTTTTGTTCGGGTCGAGTGACTTTGTATTAGACCCCTCCCCAGGAGCTATGGGCAGTATCGCGAATCTTAACTTTAAATTCACGAACCTGTTCTGTCGTAGCTGGGTTGCGAACCTCGAACTTTAGGTTTGTAGATCTGCTGAATTGCGGACCTCAAACCCTAAGTTCCCGGATCTGTCTTGTTTTGACAGATGATTCCAGAATTTTTTGCCGACAAAACCCCCTCCAAAGTTTTCAAAACTCTCATGATCCTTTGAGGTGTTTTGGAATACTTTGGATATAACATTTTTCTTTGATGTGAAGTAAGATTCTATATTAGAATCTCCATCTTCTATATTTCCGAGAGTGCAATTCTTTATTAGAACTTTCAATTAAGGGCAGCATGATCCTGTCTCAATGTATTGAACTCCCGTTTTGAAAGGAATACGACTCTGTGTTAGCACCGTGAACTTGTTGCTTTTGAAGGAAAATGTGACTCTATGTTAGGGCCACAATTTTCAACTCTTGAAGGAAAATACGACTCTGTATTAGGGTCGCAAATTTTCATTTCGAAAGGAATATGACTCTGTATCAGGGTCGCGAACTTTCATTTTTGAAGGAGAAAACGACTCTGTATTAGGGTCGCAAAGTTTCATTCTGTAAGGAACATGACTCTGTATTAACGTCGTGAACTTTCATTTTGGAGGAGAAAACGACTCTGTTGTTAGGGTCGCAAATTTTCCTTTTGTAAGGAACACGACTCTGTATTAGGGTCGTGAACTTTCATTTTGGTTGCGGAAAATTCAGAAGGTGGTTACTTTATATAGCTTAAGAATTGAGACTTTCTCTGAGCCATATTAAATAAAAAGGTACTTACGAGATTTGGGTAGAGATCACGTCTATCTGAAAATCTCGGCCGTCAAATAATCTGCTATATAACCTCGATTTTATGAGATAGGTCATTCCTATCTCAAGAAATTTGAACTCTAAGTGCAGATTAAGAAAATCCTTCACAAGAAATTTGAACTCCAAGTTTTTTCGATTCTTCTTGTGAAGGATTTTCTTAGTCTGCAAAAGATGCCGAAGAAAGCTTCTTCATTTGATGCTTCTGCCAGTAGCCATCGAGACCTTTAAGTAACCTCTAGTTCTATAGTGGTTCGGCAGGAACCCTTGATTGGAAGTAATTTTCTCAACATATATTCGAAAGGCAGTCCCTTTCTTAGTTTTTTTGTCTTGAATCTGAATATTTCTTTTGCAGTTGATTACGTTTTGAATCCTTGGCCCAAGGATCATTATTTTGGATATTTGGGTGGCTATGACGGGAAGAAGGAGTTCAGGTTTGGCCAAGTTTTCCTGTATTGTATTGCATCCGATAGCCAGGAAAGAGAAAACAAAATTCTCAATCCTACTCGCTCAATATTGCGAGAGCTGATGACAAATGCTCCTTTTGAAGGAGACAATCTATTTTGCTAAATAAACCTGCCTTTTTGTTCGGTGATTATGTTTCAGTGCCCGACAGTGGTTTAGATGATGGAGATTACAAGTGGCTTCGTCAGGTTGAAGGGCGCAATTTGTTTCTCCCCAACATGGAGAGGTTTCTATTTTTCCAATCCCTTTCTGTACCCAGACAAATAGACTGGCATTTAAACATGCCTTAAGACGGTGTCTTATTGGGAGGGTTTAATGCACAGCGTGCTTTCCCTTGTGCAACTGGAAAACACTTTTGTGGGTTGTCCCTAGGGTCCTTTAAACAAGACTTTCCTATAGGTGAAACACCTAGTCACTCAGACCTTCTTGAATTGATTCGTCAACGTGCAAGGGGAGTTTCCTGTTCAAGACTTTCGTCTCCCCGGATGGGTTACTGCTCTTCGAAAGGAGAGTGAGTAATCCTGACTGATTTCTTCTTGAACACTTTCAGAGATAAGCGTCAGCATGCGAACCTATATCGTGCTATCATGGTGGTTCAACACGGTATTCCTGCTAGCAGATTTTATTTCTTTGCTTTACTGGAGTTGTACAACCCTGATACTTGTATAGTTTTTTCCTCTCGTGGCGAATTGGGTTTTGCCATTCATGAAATGTACGAGATTTCAGAACTACCCATAGGAGACATCCCATATGAAGAGTACGTCCCTACTGGGGAAGAACTTCATCTGTTGAAGACCCAGGACCCTTTGGTCTATCATACTTATTGGGAATTGCTCTGTCATTATCACATTTGCACCCACATGTCTGGTACTCACAATGTGAATCAGAAGAAGTGGTTGCAATACCTTTTGCCTAATTTTCAAAGAATAAGCCTGATTTCACTCGCCTTCCTCCGATTTCTGAAAAGGAGGTTGAGAAGAGAATTGCAAATTTCGGAACAGATGCTTACATCGTCGAATCTGATGAGGATGTCTTCAAGGCTGGAATGTCCTTTGAAAACTTTCACTATCAGGCCCTCCAGCTTTTATCTGATCTAGCCTTCTTAGCAAGCTAGTTGATGGTATGCTTGAAGAAATGTGTTATTCCTTCGCAAGAAAGCATACCTGTTAGGGCTGTATACCCAGCCGTCTTGCTTGCATTCGGTAGACGGCTCAGTCTGCTGCCCGCGATAGTGTGCAGTATTCAAAGCAGGCTAAGGAGATTGGCTGATAAGTTTTATAACGTGAAGAAGGAGCAGAGAAAGAAAGGAGAATCAATCATTAAGACTCCTAATCAGCGTGTAGAGCTTTCCTATACCTATTTGATGGCCTGGCTAGTTCTACACTGCCCTGCTTTGATGAGCCCTGCTGATTCACAGATATACTTAAATACTCCCAAAGTGCAGCACTATAAGAGGTCGCAGTGGAAAGGGGGTTATATGGCTGCAATCCTCAAGACCCTCCATTACCACGTGAATTTTGAATTATTTAAATATTTTTCGTACTTTCCAAATGCTGGGTATGGAGAGGAATTCACATACATTGCTGGTGCTGACAAGTTCACAGTTCTGTCTCCGAGGTGCTTCTGGTGGTTAATGAACATCCGCCCAGGACATTTGGTTCTTGTTTAGGGAACTATTGCTATATAGAGCCTTACTACCTGAGTCGTTTTGCTCGACAATTCGGGTATGATCAACTCTATGTTGGTAATCCCAACAAGGAAATAAGTTTCGTTGGGAATTCTTTTGAAGGAGCTCGAGCTTGGTTCCACTTGTCGTCGGCGGTACCCAGGCTAAATTTTATCTCCTAATCAAAACTCCGAACTCGTATATGAGTTTCGATTTCTGCAAATAGTTCGCGGATGCTAACTCTGCTCCTTAGAACTTCAATATGAACTTCACTTGTCTGAGGGAGATTAGAGCCTGGTATGCTCAGAAGAAAAAGTCTGGTAGTACGAAAGTGGCAGGAATGGAGGATTTCGGAGTAGAAGGTGCTTTTGATGAGTTGGAACCAGCGATTCGACAGGGGGATGAAGATAATAGTGCATTGATCTTATCGACCCAGCCTGTTTCCGTTGACGTTTCTCCAATTCCAATTTTGAAAGAGACTTCTCCTCAACAGCAATCTCCTCCCAAGAAGCTTTTGCATAAGCAGAAGAGATTAAGGCGTCTCAATGATTTGCCTATCAATTCTCAGGACACTTCATATGGAACCAGTACTGCAGCACCCAGTTTGGTTTCAGAGACCCTCAGAGAGGAACCAGAGGAAGATGAGGACGACTCAGCTTTAACTCTACGTTTCCCTAAGAGGCACCGAAGTCAGGGGCCCGTCTTTCGCAGTGATCCTGCTCCTGCTCCTGCTATTCAAGAGGATTCTATGACCCTCACTGGCTAGGCCGCTATTGATGATGAGGTGGTTGCTCCTCCTATTGTACCAAGAGTTTTGTGGCTATTACTCCTCTAGCTGATACTGATGATTATAAAGTGCAGATAATTGGGGAGGTTCGCGCATCAGGTTCCCCGAAGATAACACCTCCTTTAGGAGATCATAATGAATGGGGAGATGACGATGATGTCAGCAGTGAAAATCTTCAATCTTCCACCCCTCCATCGGACCACAGCAAGTATGTCTTTTTGAGTGACGAGATCTGTGCTGAGGTTTATGGCCCTGGAGAATCCAGTGCTAACCCTCAAGGTTTACTCTCGGACTATATTTGAAGTTCTCGCTACACGTGCTTTTTTGTCACTGCATCTTTTCTATTATGCATATATATATATATATATATATATATATATATATATATATATATATATATATATATATATATATATATATATATATTCTTTCCCTTTTCTTGTAGCGGTTCCTCCTTCGACTCCAGCTTCAGAATGCTTGGACGCGGAGATAGCTCCACTGGATGACACTATTGAAGAAGCTATTTCTGACAAAGCTGATAAAGTGACCCAAGTCACTACTTCTGCTGTTGATACTGCAGGGGTAACAGCTCCCAAGGTTATTATATCGACGGTCTCGACCGTAACTGCTCCGACCAACACCTTGGTTCAGGATGTTACAGACGGTAGCTCTACTGAGGCCGCTAGAGGTCCTGTTCCTCTTGAAGTTAGTGCTGTTACTTCTGTGCAGCAGAGTACAGTTCAGACTGTTCCTGCTCCAGCCATTATTGATTCCTCTCATGCAGAGATTGATGCTTTTGAAATTGATTTATTGAAGGATACGGCGGAAACTTTCCTCCACCTTCATCGTTGCATTGACAAGATATTGAAGAGGGCTTCTTTTGCTTCGCTTGCCAATGTCCTCAATATTTACTTGACTGGTATAGTTAGTATTGGTGGAGAAGAGAAAACTGCTCCTTACAGACTTATGATAACTCAACTTCAATGCCATGTTGAGTCTTTATCAAGGTCAAGGAGTGCCGACAAATCTGAGGTAGTTGAAGCCATCTTCCAGAGGCTGAGGGAGGAACAACTTAGGTTACAGAAGAAGACCAAGGAGAAAGCCAATGCTTGCAGAGCTTCCTTGGAAAAGAGCCAGTCAGACAGTCAGTCTTTAACTCTTAAGGTGAAGACTGCCGATTCAATTGTCAAGGATCACGACCAGGCTATTGCTAGGACCCAAGAGTCCATCGCTAGTACTCAAGCCTTCTTGGCTAAGATCACCAAGGAACGTATAAGTCGATGAAGAATCTCACTAACTTATTCCAACAGCGGGATAATGCAATCAGAGATCTTCAGGCGATGCAAGCTGAATTAGAGATGTTAGAGACTGCTACAGCACAGAGTGTTGTCGCCAGTGAAGAGGAATTGCATCGCCAAGCTGCTATCCAAGCTTATGAGATCATCCAACAATAAATTGGCGATGCTGAGGAGAAGATAAAAGCCCTCCAGAACTATTGAATTGTAAAGACTCTCTTCCTTAGGATTCAAGAAGTCCTCTGTAGCTCTTTTTCTTTTGCAATAGCTCTCTTGACTTCGATTTTGCATGGTTTATGTAGCGAACTTGATTTTGTATTTCTAAATCATGACTTTGTATTTGTCTTCAAAGGTTTGCAACAAATTTGCCATCTTAAGTTTTGAAATTCGCGAGCCTACATGAAATTCTGGTATCTGTGTATCAGGTAGGTGACTTTTATGAGTCCTTGTTAGATTTGCAACTCTATATCCGGAGGTTCGTGAATTAACAAGATCCGCACTAAACTAACGATCTTGAATCTCGAGGGTCGCGAGTTTAGATTCACGATTTTTTATCTGGAAGTTTGCGGTATAACCAAAAATTCTTCAGAATTTTTAGAGACTTCTGCGAGCCTTCAGATGAGGCCGTCGAGTGTGAAATTCCAAGCGTTATACGTCTTTATTAATGACGAGTTCTCCCGACCGCGAGATCTAAGTGTCGCACATAACAATAATAAATTCTATTGAAATCTAAGTCGAGAATCCTAACCGAAAATTTGCTCTTATTTTCTCCCAACCAAAGATCATAATCATAAGACCGTCTATATAAGACGCATGACCTTTCCATGAAGGATCATTCTGATGTGGGAAAAGTTTCTTCTCCCATGACTTCTCTTCCTTTCTTTTATAGTTGATTCATTTGTGCAGCTGTATTTTCATCTTCTTCTCCAACTGAAACGATGGATGAGAATTGGTATGTTACAAGGCCTCCAGACTGTATCAATCCATAGGGGTATCCCACCGAAAAGGTTCTTATGACCATAGTCATTTTCCTTATTAAGGTAAACTTCTTCTAATCGATACCATCCTCCCTCCTCCCGTTTTTTTAACAAAGTTTTGAATTGGCTGCAGGAGATAACCATAGTCATTCTTCTTAATAATAATTGACGAGTACCATATATTGCATATTTATAGCCTTCATATTACCTTATGTTGTATATAAATAAATGCTACTCGGGTATTTTTAGTGTCTTTTTCAGGTAATCCGATTCATACAAGGAGATAGCATGAAATCAGAGTTAGAGTAGGAAATCAAAGACCGAAAAGTTTCTAAAGTGGGTGAGACTACGAGACCACAATGCTGCAGAGAGTCAAAGAGCAATATAGTCATCAAAATAAACTCAAAAGGAGAAAATACTAGAGGGGAAGAAAATTAAGAAATTAATTAAATATTTTTACTGCTAATTAGTGGTAATTTCAGCTAATTAGCAGCCCAAAGTGGGCCCCAACATCCAATTTTTCTCCTGTAGTTTTGTTGTAGTTTTGTAGTTTCACAATTGTATTAGAATTAAGTTTGGTTTTTCGAAACCTATATATTGGCCATATCCTTGTATTATAGAGAATCCTGTAATTTTTCTACTCGTTTTTAATTTAATAAAATTAGGGTTTTGCTGAAGGGGTAACCGCCACAATACCATACTCTAGAGGTAAGCCATTGCTTTTAATTCTTTATTTGCTTTTTAGATAGAGTTAATTACTTTCTAGTATAGATTTATTCGCTTTCTAGATTAGATTTTATTGTGGTTGATTTTGCTTATTAGGAATATGAGTAGCTAATTTTCTTTAGCCCTAAAATGTAGATGAAGTTAGTTTAATAGATCTATTATGGATTTATTACATCTTCTTTCTAAAATGAAATAAAGTTATGATTTTTCTATAAATAAATAAAATATAGAGTTCACAAATCATAATTCTTTGATAGATTATACTTAATTAATATTTTGATAATTTATGCTTAGATGAAGTTTGAAAGTCTTATTCTTTGTTCATTTTTAGAATTATCAATAAAGATTTTTCTATAAATAAATTGAATTGGATAAACTTGTAAATCTAATTTTTTTGATAGTTTATACTTAAGTTCGGTTTTTTGAAAGCCTATGCTTAGATTAGGGTTTGAAGTTTATTTCTTTTCTTTTGTTTATGAGATTTTATACTCGATATGATTTGTTTTTAAGAAAGGTGCTATCTTCGATGGTTTATACTTGCACATAACTTGATAGGTCATACTTACGGGCACTTGATTAAAATCAAATTAAAAAGATCACCTTTTTAATATGTTACTTAACCATGCATAATTAAAAAGATAGGAAGAAAGAGATAATTTATTGTTAGGCTATTATTCTAATGGATTCGAAATCCTATGCTAATCTCTTGAATTTAAAACTCACCTTTCCAACTTAGAATTCTTTGTTAATCCACTAGAACTAAAGAAATAGTAAGAAACGCAAAAATACCTTAGATCCTTATTGGACGACTTGTATAGAGCTACAACCGA
This sequence comes from Dracaena cambodiana, assembly GCA_036321105.1. NCBI lineage: Eukaryota > Viridiplantae > Streptophyta > Magnoliopsida > Asparagales > Asparagaceae > Dracaena > Dracaena cambodiana. The sequence goes on from JAYEPQ010000010.1 coordinate 18,799,376, forward strand.
CATTGTGCAATTACAGTAATTGATCACATCAAGTTTTTGGCACCGTTGCCGGGGATTGACGGTGTTTTTCTTGCTTTTTCTAACATTTTACGGGTTAACAATGTGTATTGAGTGTGCAGGGACCAAAAACTGCAGATACAGGAAGACAAAAATGATCGAAGAAGCTCAGATCTGCGCAGCAGAAACTAGAGAGTAAACCTCTCTAGTGAGGCCGCTATTTAGCGGCTAAAACCGTTATTTGGTGGCCTCACAGGTAAATTCAGGTCTCTAATTTTCTCCAGTTCTGTATTTTGGTCTCCTGATTTGTAAAAAATCTAAAAATAAAAATTTGGAACGGTAGGAATCACATTTTTATTTGATCATATCTCTTCCATCGTTTTATCTCCACCACACCCCACTTCTTGTATTACTTTAGGAAATTCACACATATACTCAAGGTCACTGCTTCATGCCACATTGGACCCGTGATCAATTTGGTCGACTAGTGAGATCAGATTTGTTCATGGGTGACAAGATGGACCAACCGATCCCGATCCTTCAGGATCGATGTTACCCGTTGTGTACATTATTATCATCATGCATCAAACTTCCACACGCAGCGGGTAATCACTATGAATTGAAGCTGTAGTACATCAGTATCTTCCTAAATTCACTGGTTCTGATTAAGAGTATGCATATCTCTTTATCAGTGAATTTCAGGAAGTATGCGTGATGATAAAACTGCAGCACTTATCGAGGACGCAATTAAGCTCCGCTTCATCCCTTTTGCACTTAAAGATAATGCCAAGAAGTGGTTGTACAGTATGCTTACTAATTCAATCACTACTTGGGATGAATTCGTTACAGTGTTTCTTAAGAAATATTATCCCATGCATAAGACGCAAGGATACAAAATCAAATCAATCAATTCCGCCAAGTGCCGGGAGAAGTCTTCTGGAAATACTTGGAACGGTTCAAAGATTTATTAGCTCAGTGCCCCCACCATGTGATAGAAAAGTGGCGATTGTGTCAAATCGTGTACGAAGGACTCGATTACACATCCAAAACTCTTCTTGAGTCCATGTGTCAGGGGGAGTTCATAAGTAAGAACGAGGATGAAATATGGGACTTTCTTGAGGATCTATCGTGGAAGACTATGCAGTGGGAGAGTCCCACTGAGAAGCCCAGTACATCAACTTCTGTGCATAAGGGTGAGATCCATTGTGTCTACAGCTCTATAGCTACCGAAGCTAAAATTGCAGCTCTTATGAGGAGAGTTGAGGCATTGGAAACTATTTGTACTCCACAGGTAGGTCAGGTAAATCAAATACAAGTTTCCATATGCTTTAATTGCGGAATTCTGAATCATGTTAAGGAAGCAGTTGACACTTGCCCCTAAATCAAGCAATGCCCTATCAAATGTAGTGTTCCCAATGGTGCATGAGATTGTAGGAGAATCTGGATCTTTGTAATTGATAGGCAAGGAGTTAGAGAGGATATGTAATATATTTGCAGCAAGAAAAACTTTTTCAGGAACATTTCTTACTCGTTTCTTAGTACACAAATCCTTGAAGAATTTAACATAAGTAGGAACCAGTTGTATAATATCAAGAAGTGGAATATTAACCTTCATCTGCTGAAATGTTTCAAGAATCTTTTCTATTTGTGGTGAAGACTTCCTAAGCCGATTGAGATATGGTGCTTTCGGCTTAGAAACAGGTTCTTCCAAATGATCATGTGACGATGATGGAGGTGATGGAGATGGTCGTGGAGAATGGGTGGAAGAGGTGGTGTAGCCTGCGAGATAGTAGGAGTGGAATCAGGAGGCATGGCTACATTATTATCCACTTGCTTGCCAGACCTAAGTGTGTGAATGGCATTGTATTGGTGGATATTCGACTGATTGGAGTTTGAGGAACTGGCATTAGGGTTTGTTATGGGTTGACTTGGGAAGGTACTCTGACCACATTCACTCATCTGAGTCGCTAATTGTCCAACCTTCTGCTCTGTATTCTTTATAGATTGAGAGTTCATGAGCAGTTGCTGACCCGTACTTTGAATAAAATCAGCTGACACTTTCATAAGATTTTGTATGTGTGTGTCAAAGTTGGACATATGCGTGTCAAACTTGGAATAAGACTTGAGAATATTTTCAACGTGCTTCTCAAGTGACTGAAGTCGCTTTTCTTGTTCATTATTAGACCCTTGTTGTGGATGTGAGTAGTTTTGTGAAGGTGTTCTATTCTGGTTGTTCCCATAATTTGATGCATTTGGGTGTTGATAAGTACCCACATTTGGTCTTGGGAACTAACCATTGGGTGGAGGCTGTATGTTAGGGTTAGGGGGCCCCTGATATTGCCGTTGACCTCATAATAGATTTGGATGGTTCCTCTAACCAGGATTGTATGTAGGAGCGTAAGGATTATTCATAGGTCCTTGATACAAGGCGTTAGCCTGCTGAAGTGTGAGACCTATGAAATTCATTAATAATGGACACTCCTTCATAACATGATTCGGAGTTCCACAATTAAAGCATTTGGAAACTTGAATTTGATTTACCTGACCCACCGGTGGAACACTAGGAGTCTCCAATGTCTCAATTCTCCTCATAAGGGTTGCAATCTTAGCTTCGGCAGGTATAGAGCTGTCGATGCTATGGATCCCACCCTAATATGCAGAAGTTTATGTACTTTGCTTCTCAGTGGGACTCTCCTACTGCATAGTCTTCCATGATAGGTTATCAAGAAAGTTCCATATTTCATCCTTGTTTTTCCTCATAAACACCCCCCCTAACACATGGATTCAAGAAGAGTTTTGGATGTGTAATCGAGTTCTTCGTACATAATTTGACATAACTGCCACTTTTCTATCGCATGGTGTGGGCAATGAGCTAAAAGGTTTTTGAACCGTTCCAAGTATTTCCAGAAGGGTTCTCCCGGCACTTGGCAGAATTGATTAATTTGATTTCATATCTTTACTGTCTTATGCGTGGGACAATACTTCTTAAGAAACACAGTAACGAATTCATCCCAAGTAGTGATTGAATCAAAAGGTACACTGTACAACCACTTCTTAGCATTATCCTTAAGTGAAAAGGGGATGAAGCGGAACTTAATTTCGTCCTCCGATAAGTGCTGCAGTTTTATCATCACGCATACTTTTTGAAATTCACTAATAAAGAGATATGCATCCTCTGAATCAGAACCAGTGAATTTAGGAAGCATACTGATGTACTGCGGTTTCAACTCATAGTGATTACCCGCTGCGTGTGGAAGTTTTATGCATGATGGAAGTGATGTGCGCAACGGGTAACATTGATCCTGAAGGATCGGGATCGGTTGGTCCATCTTAGCATCCATGAGCAAATCCGATCTCACTAATCGACCAAATTGATCATGGGTCCAATGTGGCATGAACCAGTGACCGTGAGTGTATGCGTGAATTTCCTAAACTAATGTAAGAAGTGGGGTATAGTGGAGAGATAAAACGGTGGAATAGATATTATAAAAAAAATGTGATTTCTACAGTGCCTAATATTTTTTTATTTTTTTCAGATTTTTTACAAAACCAGGGACCAAAAATACAGAACTAAATAAAATTAGGGCTCAGAACTTACCTCTTTGGCCGCTAAACAGCCGTTTTGGTGCTGAATAGTGGCCAAACCAGAGAATTTTACTCTCTGGTTTCTGCAGCGCAGATATGAGGCTTTTTTTATCCTATTTGTCCTCCTGTATCGGCACTTTATGGCCCCTGTGCACTCAACACATACTGTTAACCCATAAAATATCAGAAAAAGCAAGAAAAACACCATCGATCCTTGGCAACGGTGTCAAAAACTTGATATGATATTTTACTGCAAACGCACAGTGTTGATGTAGCGCTGTACAGGTCGTCCCACAGGGATCTAAGCTGTTTTGCGATTTCTTACTCTTTCCTTAGTCTAACGGACTAACTATGAGATTTTAGATCGAGAGAAGATTAGTTTAAGTTCTAGAGGTTAAACTAGGATCTCGAATCCATTAGAATAATAGCCTAATAATGAATTATCTCTTTCTTCCTAACTTTTTAATTATGCACGGTTAAGTATCATATTAAAAAGGTGATATTTTTAATTTGATTTTAATCGAGTGCCCCTAAGTATGACCTATCAAGTGATGTGCAAGTATAGACCATCATAGATAACACTTTTCTTAAAAACAAATCATATCAAGTAGAAAATCTCATAAACAAAAGAAAGGAAATAAATTTCAAACCCTAATCTAAGCATAAACTATCAAGAAACCTAATTCAAGTATAACCAATCAAAATCTTAATCTTCAATTTCTTGTATTTTAATTTTTTTAATAGAAAAATCATGTCTTTATTATTTTATTTAAGAAGAAAAATATTAAAAGCAATTACATGGTGGATCTTAGGAAAGTTCGTGCGCGAGTTGGAACCTTCCCCACTAGGTGCTCCTAAGTGATTCTACCTGGAAGCAATCCAGTAATACATCTTGTGGGACCATCTTGATAAGCCCCATGTGTGTCCAACCTGCCCGTAGGGACGCAGTCATACTCCTGGCTTAGCCCCACTCCAACTCACGGTGCATTGCTAGCCTTTGAAGATAGATCAGGGGATAGCTGCACTCCATACTGGGTAGAAACATCAACAAGTCACCAGATTGGTAGAGCCACATGCACTCCTCTTCAAAGAGTATCTGGTCTAAGTGCCCTATTATATCTCCAAAGAGAAATGCAGGTTTCTCCAACATTTCTCGGTTGGTTGCCTTGAAGGCTTCATCAGTGATGATCTCCCTTACAGAAGTAGGGTGGTACCTGATCAACTTCTCCCTGCGTTCCCTAAGACCTGGCTTGTAGGCCGGGAGATTAGTGGTGAAGCAAAATTGAACCGTCAAATCTGCACCCCTAGCAAATCTGAAGTAGTGTTTATAAGGGAGAGCGTCCACTGAATACCCCACGGCAAAAGAAGAATCAAGAGTTAGAAAAGTCTTTACAAATTCAGAAAATCTTCTAAGTATAGAAACGTGGAGCTAATAATAACTCCGCATGAAGCTTAGGAAATAGCCTGGCTTTTTTGTAAAATGCGAAGCTAAAAGGTAACTTCGCATTGATATGTAAAATACGAAGCTAATAGCCTCGCATTTACAAACGCGAAGCTAAAGTTCATAGCCTCGCGTTGAAACACGATAGCTAGTAAAAATAGCTCCGCGTCTCCAAATGCGAGGATAACGAGATAGCTTCGCGTAGAACAAGACTAGAGGCCTTTCTTCTTCTCCAACTGACGGCCGGAAAACGGCGATCTCGCCGGTAAAAAGTGATTGGTCGGTTAAAACCAAGCTAAATCACCCCAAAATTACTCTAAAGGGTCCAAAAGTTGAGATCTTTACCTCCGATGGGAGCAGCGAAAACTGTGACACTGTTATGGCCAGTGCCTCGGCCGCTGCTACCGCTGCTAGCGCTGACCGCCGATGGTGAGGAGGCGCGTGATGAGGAAGTCTTCTTGGGTGCCATTTACTTCAAAATCTTCAAGAAAGTGACAGGAAATTGAGGGAAATTCAATCGAAAGTCGATCAGGTCACCTGAATCGTCTGGTCGCCTGAGCTATGGTCTCTGGAAAACTTCTCAAATGAAGTGAGGAAGAAGAAGAGTTAAGGACTCTATTTAAATGAAAAAACCGCCCCTTGGTATTCGGTGCAAGAATCGAAGCATTTACTGAGCAGCTACCCACTATAATGCGAAGCTATTAGCTTCGCATAAATGATTAAAACGCGAAGATAACTTAGTATTTTAACTCCGCGTTCCAGTTTTAAGGTCCAAAGTATTTCAAAATTTGCTAAATTCTAAGCCATTTTGAAAACTTTGGAGGGGGTTCTGTTGGCAGTGAAAATTTCTAGATAAATGGAGTTCTCCATAACAGAATGCAGAGCTAACTCTGTAGCTCCACATTTGGCTATTCTTACCCCCGCATCGAACGAAAGGCAGAGCTAATCGATAACTCCGCATTTTGACGTGATTAGCTCCACGTGAGTAGATAACCAGAATCATAAATTGATTAAGATTGAGATTTGGGTTTATCCAAATACCCAAATTGAGTCCAATCAAAATTCTAAATCAAGAGATTTAAATCAAAACTAAGATATTTGATTGGAATCCTTGGTGAATACAAATTCTATTTAAATAGAACTCTCATATTGACCTAAGCCTATAAATACTCTCTTGAGGAAGCCTTGGAGTATCTTTTTGGGAGCATAAAAAAAGTTCAAGTTACGCGTGAGAGTCTTGAACGAATCAAGATCAGCAGAGAAAGATCAAGTCGGCCGTCATCTTCACCGAACAAGAAGATCATCGACGTCAGATCGTCCAAAGGAGCTACTAGATAGATCTCATCACTGCGAGAACCCACTTCATTTTGTAAAAGAGAGCAATAGATTATAAATCCTCTCGTTTGTTCTTTTCTTATTCACTTTCATTGCAATCTAAGTTGAATTCAATGGAAGGAAATACAATTTTGCTACGAACAGTGTTGGAGTCAAGATCTTAGTTTCCAAGATCTTAGTTTCTTTTTAAGACTTATCCCTCTCGCTCATCAATTTTAGCTTATCTTCCGCTATGAATGTGATCATAGACATGGAATTCAATACCTTAAACTCCTTATTCTATTTACTTTTTAGTGTCAACTTATATTCTACATCTTCTCTATCCTTCCTCAATTTTTTTATCTTCATAGGCAGCTTTACATATGTCTTATAAAGGTAGGTGACACTTCAAATAATTTACTATATGCATCCTAATATCTTCATTATCATTCAATTAGTATGCTTCATTATCAATATCTGAATTTTCTAAAATAGACTCACAAGCAGAATTAGCCAAGCCAATTGAATCAGTAAAAGTAATAATTAGAATCACTATTAGATTCCTCATCATCATAATCATCTTAATCATCTTATGTAACCTGCGTAGATTTACCCTTCTTCTTTTTCAGTTGACACATTCATAAGCATAACAGTCATATCCAAAATATTCATTATATTGAACTCTTGGTGGCCAATAGTGTTTGAATCATTAGTCAAATTCTTCTTTAAAAATGTTTTTTATAACGTTTGACAAAGTTTGCAACTAATTCATGGTCACTTTCAATATTAATTTCTATTTCAGTACTTTTAGTTTCAGTATTCAATGCAAGGCCCCTAGACTTCCTCTTATGATGATTTGTCTCGTATGTTCACATGTTTCCTATCAATTTATCTAGTTCTAGTTTTTTTATATCTTTTTTCTTCTATGGTAGTGACTTTTTGTTGAAATACTTCGAAAGAGATTTAAGAATTTTTCTTACAACTTTAGAGTCAAACATCTTCTCTATCAGATTAAATGATGTGAAACTAAATTATTCGGTTTAAATAAGTCATTGAATAACTCATCTTCCATGGTTAGATTATCCAAGGCTTTTATTAATTTTTGAATCACAGACACTTTGATAATGTTATTCTCTTAAGCTTAACTTTTAATATGTCCATGCTTCTTTTGTACTCTCATAGGTACTTATTATTCTAAACTTGATTGCATTCACCCCATATAAGATTGTATACAGAGCTTTGAATTTCCACATAGAAAGTTCTTTGTAGTGGGCATCTACATCTTTTCCAAACAATTTTTCTTGCCTTCACTTATTGAGGCTTTCCAAGTGTTATTAACAAATGCCATTGATTTCATACCTAAGGACATTATGAATGCTCTCATTTTAGCTTTTCAGTATGAATAAATATGGCCTTCAAATAATGGTGGTCTATTAATAATTTTTTTTTTCTTTAGTAACCTATATCAAAATAACTAGATCTTTTTCAAAGTAGTAGAGTGTGCATGCTCTGATACCAATTGAAAAGAAAAGTAAACTACGAATGTTTATGTTATATGATGGATATCATGCAACAATTATGAAAAATATTTATCAATCATGCATATGCAGAATAAGCCTCAATCAACAAATAGATTGGACATAGAGATTTAACGTAGAAAATCCAAACTAAAAAAAACCTAGGAAGAAACTGTAATGATTAAAAGTCAATTACATGGATTTAACTATAGCCATTATATAAGCACGACTAAACCAATAGCCTAAGATATCAAACCTAATAATGACTATTCTCTCACAAGCAGATTTACAAGTACAGAAGAATGTGAAATTACAAGCGAGTAGGGATTACCATAACCATATCTCAAGTACTTGCATATATGTTAAAAATGTTATAGGCATATATCTCCATAAATCACGAATCAAGGCTCCTCCATGAATAAAAATCTCTGTTTTAATTCTTGTTGAGAACCTACCCAGATCTCAAAGTTATAGAATTTATAGATTAATCTCCTTTCAAAAAACTCCGTCTATTCTTTTTAATCTAGGCTATCCATGATCAATCCATTGATTCACATAGCTATTTGAAACTAAGCGAAACACTTGAAATCTGTCAAAAACTTGATATGGAAAGTCGACTGCACTCTGTCATACAGTACCATCGATGGGGTCACTAGTGGCTTTACCCATGAGTGCTCCTGGGTTAGTTCAATGAATGTAAGCCAATGATGGCTATAGCAATGGCTACTTTGTGACTAGTTTAGTTTAGGAGCCAGGGCTCACTAGTGGAGCTACTGGTGGGACTGGAATATCCCTGCTCCAGCCCATCTTTACTCTACTAATATGGCCATTGACTCTTCTTCCGAGCTCCATTTTAGCTAATCTTGATGTTATTATAAAGGTAGTTCGATGCTTTCCACTTTTATAGTTGACCAACCTAAGATTTATACTATAACTCTTTCAAATCAATTGTATCTATCGTATCCATACTGTCAATATTTATTAATCTTGATTTGCGATTTTGCACATCAATTTAGATTACTTCTTCATAAATTTTGACACGATTTGCCACGCATGTACACTCAAAAATCCTAACACCACTATTTTCCCTATGTGAGGGTCAGGATAGGTTCCGACCAATATCTTGTTATTACCATTTTCTTGGGCGTTATGGGATATTATCATTGTCGTTTTTCTAGATATCAAGGAATATTAGTGTTACTGATTTCCTAGGTTATAACAGAGTGCATTCAGGATATCTAGTCCCATACACCATTGTATTCAAAATAACTTAACTAAAAGTGAAAGACCTAGAAGAAAGATAATAACAGTATAGATATGCATGATTGAACATTATTTTATATGATTTCCACTGCTTTAATTTAATATTTGTTGACATAGTATTTTTCATTGTTTGTTAGTTGATTATACATTGTATTTTTTATTGGTCATTTTTCTGAAAACCTTGGCTCTACGTGGCCACTCATAGGGTTGACTTCCAAGGTACAAAAGTACACTTGCATAGTTTGAAGAGCCAGCTGAACTGTAGGAGCAGCAAAACTCTATATGAGATACCACTGATTTTAACAATATGAAATTGTAACAAAATATTTTTAGAAACAGTTGATTTGCAATTATATTTCGTTATTGTAGAATGAATTAAAATATATTTCAGTTTTCAATTTGATAAAAGTTAGTTTCCCTATCAAATATAATTATTTTGTAAATGTCGTGCGTTATTTGTTCCACTGGGCAAATGGTATTTGTTGTTAAGATTAGTCTTGCTATTCTTATATTGTTGAATCACTCAGCTATCAAAGTGTAGGATAGTACGATGTTATAAAAACCGTATGTTTTCTTAATCTACATATCATCTTATAAACTAATCAATATTACGCTTTGAACACAATCTATAACAAAAAGCTAATTACAAATAGATAGATATGCAAGGAGTCGAAAGCCACAATATTTCTACATAACCAGACAGATTTTGAATTAAAAACATCTCCAAATATTTTGAATATCCATCTATTCCTTCTGCTATCACACCATTGCTTCCCAAAAAAAAAAATCATTTATTGTAGTTGATGCATCCTAGACACTATAACGGGCTTAATGTGTGCTTGAGAGAGACTCATGGGTGAGCGGGTAGGCATAAGGAACTTGGGACTGCAAAATTGATTACTAGAGAGAGAGAGAGTGTGTGTGTGATATGTGATGGGATGTTTATGATTGATAGATTTGTTGATCTAGGCTGTTGGTGTGCACGGAATGTCTGCCACCAGTAGACGTCTTGCCGGCCAAGACTCTGGCAGAATTCGTCTCTTTTGGGCTGTCGCCAAGCCCATTTGAAACCACTACCAGTCCATTGCATTTGTCCCTCCTCATCTAATTTAGTGAACTAATTCTCTAATCCTCCTGTCAAAGTCTTGATTTAAAAAGTAGTGCATCACGCTCTATCAACAGCATTGCTTCTGTAATGATGCACTCTTGTGCTAAGTTTTACAGCCTTTTATATCCTGGCATGCGAAATGGAAATGCATCACACTAGCTGAGATCTTTTTTCACTTTCTTGCTTCTCATTCTTGTTCTTCTCTTCTTCTCCTTGTATTGAGATCAGAGCTATGTCGGTTAAAGCAGAAGTCCCATCTTTCTCTCAGCTTTGATGAGCTAGCTCTCCACATATTTTTGTTCTTCCTTTACTTGTTTTCATAGGAATACATCATTTGATGAGAAGCACTAGTTATGTCTCATGCTAGCTCAGCCCATTTGGGCTTTGTTACTTTCTGGACTAGTTCACTCAAAGCTAGCAAGACTATATCTGGAGATGGTAGTCTATTTTTTTGGCAAAAATTTATCCTTAATTATTTGTTTCAATTTCAAGCTAACTTTTGTGAATTACAAACTAATCTTAATGCATATCATACTATAAAACAAATAAAATTTATTTTTATTACCAAAATATCATAACCTTTTTAGTTTATACCAATTCCAATATTCGAGTATAAAAGAAATTTTACGTTTTCTAATTAGTTGTGCTTATCAAAACAAGTTTTTCTTTAACTGTATGTGTACGGTCAAAAACAACCAAACAAATGGAGGGAGTATAAACCAAAATCTTCTACAATGATATTTGGAATTTCATTTGGTTCTATGATATATATGAGCTATTGATTTTGACAATTATTAGATTGATGTATGACAATATCAACAAATACTGAAGATACTGGTTTGCTTTTGATATATAGGTTGTTAAGAAAATAAATTATTTTCCATCAATGTTGTATCTTTCATATATAAAATAATATTCCAAATGAATCTCATTTACATTTGACTTTAAATTTTGATTTATTAACTTGTAAATGCCCACTTTATTGGTAGTCATAATGGTCTCTTTAATTTTGTACATCTAACCCACTTATCGATAGCTTTAATCTTTACAAGAATGATTCTCGTGCATGTATATAAGACAGTTCTATCAATGGAAATTAATTAAGAAATTTTTTGCCTTCAATATGGTATCCAAGCAATATTATTCTCTTACAAGATTTACGATCGTATGGTCAAGTGAATTTAATCCTTCGTAGTCATATCTACCACCAACACTCACCTTGGTTGACCTACTGGCAGATAACTTATTACCATTCATCTGACCAATCAGTTTTTATTGCTTTTTAGCCCCAACCAACTTCTCCTCATGGCATGCCTAACTCAGAGACTTTCTTATTGAATGTGATCTCCTTGAGTATCACAATAGCACTCTTTTTTAATTGGCCAAAGGAGCCTCTACAACTCTGTCAATGGACTATGTTCATTGGTGCCATAGTCCATTGGTGCCACCAGAATACTAATCCTGCATATGCTTTTCAACTTCATCACTCAACCTATGATGCCACACATAGTCACGCTTGCTACCACTAACAAAACAAGAAAACTCTTTACTTTTCTCTACACTAGTCGTTCTCC
>JAYEPQ010000010.1:18816174-18853674 GCA_036321105.1 Dracaena cambodiana
AAGCCCACATCACAGTTCGATATATGGAGGACTGTAAGTACCTTCTATCAAGGGCTAAACGCTGCAACTAGACAATTTGTAGAAACTATGTACAATGATGAAGCAAATATACCGAGAAAGCATGAGATTATCTTTATTCACTTGCTGAAAGCTCACAAGCCTAGGAAACTAAGGATACTTCGGATAGACACCAATTGAAAGAGAAATATAAGAATAGATGTAGACTTATTAAATTGGAGTAAACTGAAGATATAGCTGCATGATTAATTTTCGTCCCTAAGAAATTTAAAGATTTTCTTACAAAGAAAATTGAAATGCGAAGGCAATAGAAGAACTTTTGGAAGTTTGTGATATTTGTTAATTACAAGGACACGTTACTCGCAAATGTCCAATACTTTCAGCTTTTAAAGAAACATTGAACGAACAAGCTAATATTTTTAACATAGCTCCTCAACTATCAAACAACCTATATTTACAAATATATAATGCTAGTTGGAGGAACCATCCAAATTTTCAATGGAAGCAGAATTCTTAAAAATAATTTAATTATCAAAACAAGCCACCCACTAACCCACCTCAACAATACATCCAACTTTATAATCAACCTTCGATGTACCAACCACCACCGAAGAGAAATTTTAAGGATAATTTCTTACAGATATAGCAGAGAATGGATCAGATGATTTAAGCACAACAACAGTTTATTCAGTCGTAACAAATGATTAACAGTCAAAATGCAACAGCCTTCAGCGTTATCTGCTCACAGATAAGCCATCTCAATTCTGCATTGTAAACGAAGAAAAAAGATAAGCTACTATCTCAATCAGAGGCTAGTGTTTTAGGTAAAGTCAAAGATATAAATGCTATTACTTCTTCTATTAATAATAAGATCCCTGAGATAACTGTCTCAATAAATTTACAAAGTGGAAAAGTGCTTGATTAACCCGTTTCAAAAGAAAATAGCAAGGAGAAACAGGGCAATGATTCAGTGCAACAATATAAAGATGATAATTTTGAAAAACCACTTCCATAAATTATAAGCCACATGTATCGTTTTCTCAAAGATTAAAAGGTAAAAATATTAATGCATCTTATACTGATATTTTAGAAATTTTTAAACATGTACAAATCAATATACTTCTGCTGAAAGTAATTAAACAAGTCCCCTCATATGCAAAAATCTTAAGGGACTTGTGCACCATCAAAAAATATCACAACGTACAGAAGAAAGTATTTCTCACAGAACAAGTAAGTGCATTATTCTGTTCTAAAATGCTTCTTAAGTATAAGGATCCTGGATGTCCTACTATTTTTTGTATCACAAGTCAAAATAATATAGAGAAAGCTTTACTAGATATGGAGACTAGTGTAAATCTCTTACCATAGCTGATTTATAAGCTCCTAGGTATAGGAGAACTTAAACCTATATTGGTCATACTATAATTAACTGATAGATAGGAAGGGCTTCCTAAGGGCATTGTGGAAGATGTTCTAGTGCAGATCGAGAACTTTTATTTTCCAGTGGATTTTATAGTTATTGACACTGCACCTATGAATAATTCATGTCTTATATCCAATTATCCTTGGACATCTATTCTTAGTTACAACTAATGCATTTATAAATTGCATGAATAGTGTGGTGAAGTTTTCATTTGGAAATATGACCCTTGAATTTAATATTTTAATATTTGCAAACAACTGAATATTGATAATGATTAATTGCAAGACATTAATTATATTGAACAAATCCGTGATGAAGGAGATATCGTACCATTGTGCATGCATGATCCTTTGGAGCTGGAATTAAAAATGAACGATGATTTCCTTGATTATCTCAAATCAGAACATATCATTTGAATTATAAAATATTTAACTATTTCTCAATATTCAAATATCATAGGATGGATCCTAAAAATGGAAGTGTATGAAGAGTTATCTCAGATTATAGAGAAATTAATACCATCTGATATCCAAGCACCAATAGCTGAGCTAAAACCCTACTTGAAGATCTCAAGTATGGATTATTGGGATCTAAGGAAACTTTTTTCAGTAATCATCTCAGTGCATCTTGATGAGGATCAAGAAGAGTGACTACTATCGATATTGCAAAACTATAAAGGAGCCATTGGATAGAATATGGCGGACATCAAAACTATGGACCCCTTATTTGTATACATTCCATTACTTTGGAGGATGGAGCCAAGTCTATTAGACAAATGCAACAAAATCTTAACCCCGCCATGAAGTGGTTAAAGACAAAACAAAGTGTTGAAACTTCTTGATGCTAACATCATCTATCCAATTGCTGATAGTAAGTGGGTAAGTACAACCCGAGTTGATCCGAAGAAGAGTAGGGTAATAGTTATTAAAAATGAGGATGGAGAGATGATATCCACTTGTACTACTTTGAGTTGACGTATGTGCATCAATTATCGAAAATTGAATCAAGTAACATGCAAAGATCATTTTCCATTACCATTTCTTAACCAATAATTTGAAATAGTTATTGGGCATGAATATTATTATTTTTTAATGGTTATTCTGGCTATTATCAAATTCAAATTGTTTTAGAGGACTAGGAAAAAAAAACATCTTTTACATGTCCCTTTGGCACTTTTGCTTTTAGATAAATTCAATTTGGATTATGCAATGCGCTAGCAATATTTCAAAAGTGTATGATAAGTATTCTAAGCAACATGGTTAAAAATTATTTAGAAGTATTCATAGATGATTTTTCTATATTTGGAAACAATTTTGAATCTTATTTAACTAATTTAGGATCTGTGCTTAAAAGATATCAATAGAAAAATCTACTCCTAAATTAGAAAAAACACCACTTCATGGTTACAAAAGGTATTGTGTTAAGCTATATAGTTTCATCTGAAGGGATGAAAGCAGATAAGGCTAAGGTGGAGCTTATTTTCAAAATACCAATACCCAAAATCGTGAAAGACATGCATTCATTCTTAGGACATGCAGATTTTTATAGAAGGTTCATAAAAGATTTTAGTGTTATTGCTAGACTCCTTTCTCATCTTCTTACGCAAGATGTGTAGTTTGAATGGATGCAAACATGCTAAATAGTTTTAGAAATTCTCAAGGAGATGCTCATCACAATGCCAATAATACAACCTCCAGTTTGATTACTTCATTCAATATTATATGTGATGCAAGCAATTATGCAATTGGAGCAGTATTAGGGCAACAAAGAGATAAAAAGCCCTACATGGTATACCACGCTAGCAAGACTCTTAATGACGCACATGTGAATTATACGATAATAGA
This sequence comes from Dracaena cambodiana, assembly GCA_036321105.1. Classification (NCBI taxonomy): domain Eukaryota; kingdom Viridiplantae; phylum Streptophyta; class Magnoliopsida; order Asparagales; family Asparagaceae; genus Dracaena; species Dracaena cambodiana. The sequence goes on from JAYEPQ010000010.1 coordinate 18,819,460, forward strand.
AAAGGAGCTTCTAATTGTAGTTTTTACTCTTGATAAATTTCGTTCATATATTCTGGACACACATGTGGTTGCTTTTATAGATCATTCAATGCTCAAATATCTTTTGTCAAAAAAAAGATGCAAAACCACAACTAATCCGATGGATAATGCTGCTCTAAGAATTCAATCTTGAAATTAAAGACAAAAAGAGAGTGAATGTGGTTGCTAAACATCTCTCTTGACTGACTTTTGAAATTGATAAGCTACAAATTAGGGAATTGTTCCCTGATGAGCAGGTATTTTCAATCGAAACAACTCTCTAGTATGCTGACATTATTAATTTTTCCGTTGCAGGTGAAATGCCAAATCACTAGAGTGCACAAGAAAAATGACGATTCTTATACGAGGTACACTGTTTTTTTTTTCGACGACCCTTACTTATTTAAATATTGCTCAGATCAAATCATTAGGTGTTGTATGCCTAATAATGAGATTCAAAGCATAATTTCTTTCTGTCATATAGAAATATGTGTGGACCACTTTCCATTTAAAAAGACGGTAGCCAAAATACTCTTGGCCTGCTATGTTTGGAGACACATATGAATTTTGTAAACAATACAAGTCATGTCAAAAATTAGTAGTATTAACCAAGAAAAGTGATATGCCTTTAACACCTATACTTACAATTGAGATATTCGATTGTTGGGGTATTGACTCCATGAGACTGTTTCCTTTTCTAACGGATACATTTATATCCTCATAACAGTCAATTACATCTTTAAATGGATAGAAACCGCAGCATGTAGAGACAATGATCAAAAAACTATTATCAGGTTTTTTTTAAAGAACATATATTATCTAGATGTGAGGTTCCTAAAGACATAACAAGTGATGAGGGTTGCCATTTTGCAATAAAGTCCTTGAAAATTTGATGAAGAAGTATCACATTACGCACAAGATTTCTACACCTTATCAACCACAGTCAAATGGACAAGTCGAACTAGAAAATAAGAAAATCAATCAAATTCTAGAGAAAACGGTTAATCTGTCTCGTAAAGATTGGTCATTTAGACTAATCGATACTTTATAGGCTGACTGTACAATGTATAAACATCCTTAGGTATGTCTCTATATAAAATAGTATATGAAAAAGCTTGTCATTTGCTAGTAAAAACTGAGCACAAAAAGTATTGGACAATCAAATCAATTAATTTAGATCTCAATTTAGCTGACTCATTACGTAAGCTACAAATAAATGACTTGGAAGAGATAAGTCATGATGTATATAATAATTCACGCATTTCAGAGGACAAAATCAGAATATGGCATGATCACCATATAACATAGCGTGTTTTTCATCCTTCTGACAAAGTGCTCGTATATGATTCACGCCTCATCTATTTTAGGAAAAATTGCATTCACAGTGGACTAGATCATTCATAGTTAAACTGTGCATCCGCATGCCACAATCGATATCGAAAATTCAAATAATGGTCATACATTTAAAGTAAATGGAAAATAATTGAAGCATTACTTGGAATTTCCGAAGCACTCGGGGAAATCTCACAATCAAGTGGATCCTCTAATATCTCATTGATTACGAGCTAAACAGAGATACCATGTATATTATTGTATATTATGTACTAACAATTTTAATCTGTAGTTGTTACGTCGTAAGTACCGAACCGAGATAATTTCCAAGCACTCTATCTTAAATTTTACTTATTCTCAATTAATCAAATAGAAATATCAATTTATTGAGAACAATGTGTATTTTAAGTTGGGAGGGATTGCTTATGAAGATTACTTAGTTTTGATACCCATAATGATTTTAACGATTTTGTTTTAAATTTTTTTCTTTTTCCTTCAAGATTTTCAAAACATTTTTCATAGTTACTAACGGTAGAATTAGGAGCTAGCTTCTAGTTTAGAATTAATTCTAGAATTAGAAAATTAACAACTAGATATTAGGAATAACATTAGCGTAGAAACTAACAATTAGAAAAAAATAAAAATAATAAATTTTGGCTTGACATTGTTCTCAGCAGAGGACGACTGTTAAAGCTACTGTTGAAGCAGTTGTCGATAGCCAGCCACAACAGAGTAAATTTGCTCTGTTCAAGAGTGGTTGTCGAAGCCGTTGCTGAAGCGGCTGTCAACAGGAAGCCCCAATTATAAATAGATTTTTGAAATTGTTTTTCTCCTCAACCAAACCCTAGCCTCCTTTCTACAGCACTCTAGAGCTGAAACTCCTCCTTTCGACAGTTAAAACCATTCTCGTGCAATTTCTTCCAAATTATCAAAAATCTTCAAGTAAGTAAGTTATCTTCTCTTTAGTTTCTCTTTGAATTGTTTCTCGTAAAAAATAGTTTTTGTCTCAAAAACCTAGATCTATGATTTGTATAAACAAATTTGAGTAAATTGAAGTTAGATCTTGATTTCTTAGTAGATTTAGACCGGTTTAGCCTATTTTGAAAATACATGTTAAATCAAGGTAAAAGGAATTAAAATTTCAACATTTTGGCATTATACCTCATAGATTGCTTGAATAATTAATGTACATCAAATTCATGCATTAATAGTAAAATTAAAGTAGAGTTTGATTAATTTTTGAAAGAGGAGTTGAAAGTTATATAATTATAAACAAAAGGGGAGGAGAAAAAAGAAAATTAAAAAGAAAGTTATAAAAATAATTGACATATAGAATATGTGTGCTAAATTCTTGATTTTGAGAAATAATAAATTATGTTGAGATGTATTTGTTGTGTTTAATATTGCTGAATGGGATCAAGGAAGCAAATCATTTCCAAGATGCCGAGAGTGAAATCTTCAAGCCCATCTTCTCTGTAGAGGCACAAAGCTGCAAAAACAAATAAGAAACTCTTGGAGAAGTATAAAAACTTTAAGCTGTGGCCCAAATGTGTAGTTGATTACTCAAAGATACACAAGAAACTTGCCTTCAGAGTATAGATACAAGCTGCAGAATTAGAAGCATATATGATGTATGCACACACGCCGGCAGGCAACGAAATCGTGCGTGAGTTCTATGTTAATTTGCAACTGGTGCTTGGGGATCTACATGGATATTCTATAGTAAGGGGCAGGAAGTGCCATACACCAAGAAAGAAATCTTAAGGGCAATTCATGTGCCTAATGTGTCTGAGGAGCATTTATCTTATGTGGATACAACAAATAAGTGGCTCCTGCCGGTTCAAAGAGCTCTATAAATACTCAGCAATGTTGCTGTCAATGGAAGCTTATTGAAAGTAGGCTTCATTAGAAGGGATTACGTTTTTGTAAGCCTATATATTAAATATAACATTTTTCCACCCTCTGCAACAACGGAATAATATTCAAGAGACGTGATGTTATTGAATATGATTTTGGAAAGGTGCATATTCGATGTCGTATCTATCATGTACTTTGAGATAGTTCAATTCATGGTCAAGCCCATGAATGTATGCAGCATCCGAGAGTGGCAAAGCCATACTTAGTTCTGCCATCATTGATAATAAAAATTTGCATGAATAATGGAGTCAATCCATCACAAGATGACACATTTGAGAAACCCATGTAACCATTTGCTAATACAACCATTCGAAGGAGCATGAGCACTTGACACACATAGTAGAAATAGCTGGTGCATCAAGAGAAACATCAACCTGCTACCCTGCTGACCGATCATGGAGAATAAGATCAGGAACTTGGCGAGCAACAGAGAGAACAAGGGGATTTAATAGTTGTGGCTGGTCAACCAGAAGAGATTACACTCAAAACTTTGAATGAGTTGATTATAAGGATGACAGACACGTTTAATGCATTGTTGCAAGTCATTGAAGAACAACAAGCATGAATCGAGCATCATCAACGATGTCAATATCGGCTTGTCACCAAAATATTCAGACAAATAGCTAGTAAAGACGCCCACATTTCTCTCGATGAAGATGAAGGGATGAGCTAGGGGACCACAGGGTTCCACCAGTGTCAAAAATGCAAGTGACAAAAAGGTCTTCATTAGAGACATCATTGATATTGACAATTAGAGGGAGTGAAAATTTTTGAAAAACCAACAAAGTCAGGTGTTTTCTAACCTTAACCTCTTATATTACTACTTAATGTGTTGTTTACATAATTATATTTTTGATGCATTGAGGAAACTGCATAATTTAAGTTGGGGGGGGGGGGGGATTGATACACTATACTTTACTGTATTATAATTAACTAACATATTTCAAAAAAATTCAAATTTTTCGTTCCTTTGAAGTAAAAAAGTAATATTAGAAGTACTTTACATTACATATTTATGCGATTGATATCTTAATATTGATATTTATATGAGACTAGTTTTATATAATCTTAATTGGGGTTTTAAATCCAACAATAAGATATATGGATACTTAAAATTTGAATCAAGTATACATTCTAAAAACTTACACAATGAGTCACGGAAAGTTGATAATAAAGAGAAAACTTAAAAAGAAGGCCTATCTTATATATATATATATATATATATATATATATATATATATATATATATATATATATATATATATATATATATATATATAAAGAAAAAAAGTGAGCCTGGTATTAAGACAATATACTTCGGAAAAAAATACATATATAGTATATATATAATAAATAAGAGAAAGTAAGTGTTAAGTAGTTGGGTTCATGTGCATCGGTAAGCATGTTTATTCACACGAACGATACTTATGGACTTTTATTATAAACATCAACTAAGTAACTGGGTATTTGTATCTCGATAAACATGAATGTTCACATCAAATGCAAGTGTTTATGAAAAAAATAGAAAAACAGGAGAAGAAAAAAATATAGTATATATATGAAAGGGGTTCCTATATGTTTGATTGGAGTTTGAATCTTGACAAGACTTATATACATGATCACCAGAGTGCATAGGAAACGATAATTGAAAGTAAAAGTATATCTATAATATGATTTAAATAATCAGGATGGATACATAAAGGTATTAGATTATAAGTAATTTATTAGGGTTGACATCTTTATAAATATCTGTGTATGTATCTCTAATTGAGATAGATATAGAAACGAAATGAAAGTAAGAAAAAAAATATTAATAATATAGATAGCTAATAGGATACTAACATTTTTAATTTTATTTATTTTACACTTATCCTTATTTTTCCTTTTTATATATTTCTTGAACTCAAATATTTATTAATATTTGTGGGTAACATTACCGTAAACCCTCGCGAGACAACAATCATCCATTAGGGTAATTTAAGAGTTTAACGGCTTGTTGCACATATTAAGTGCAATCGTGATTCCTATGAAAATGAGTTAGGATTTATTTTTCTTTTTAGTTATGTCTTTAGTTTATTTTCTTAGTTGTTAATTTTGCTATGAACTAGCAAAACTCAAGTTGGAGTTATGATTATGCTTGAAAAGTGTAGTTTCTTAGTTTATTTTATGCAAGTATAATCCAATTTTGTTGATTAATACAATAAATTAATAAAATATTATTTTTATTTATCAAATTCCACACTATGATGTTTTTCTAGTATTTACTAGTGTTTTTGTAGGGTTTTATATGCAAGGAAATCGAAGAATTAAAATATATCTCAAATATCAGCTCTGAACTATGATTTTATAGGTTTGCCCGTTGACAACCAATAGGTAGCTGTTGACTCCTGTCGACTGTAAATCAACCCGAGGGCCAATGTTGATAGCACTATTGAAGGGTAGATCCATAGTTTGCATTTATTGAAGATTTTTGAGAGAATATAGAGTTTCCTTGTAAATAGAATTCATATTAGGATTTTGTAAGGCTATAAAAGCTAATGTAACTCAGATTTTGTCATGCTTTTGGAGTAGAAAATAGTTTTTAAAGAATTTAGAGATTCAATATTTAGTTTTTATATTCTTCCATAGAAATCAATAAAAGAATTCTCTTTTTCTTTATTCATGGTAATGATGATATGAATGGCTAAATTATTGAGTTGGTTCAGATGGAATAACAAATCCTAAATGATTTACTAGTATGTGATTTCTATGCTTATTGATTTTAATTGATTTATGTAAAATTGATATATTTGATTCTATGTTATCTTTGAAAGGATTAAAATATAATTTTTGAGTCTTTGATATTTTATTGTTTGACGATATATTCGTTGCTTATTTTTTGATATATCGTAAAATTTTTAGGCACAGTGTATATTTAGACTTTAACATTTATTTTTTTATTCATATTGCATGCTCATATAAACTCAATATTCATATAGAATAAATTGGGGGAAGTTATTCAAAGTATTAAATTTAAACTTTATTTTATTTGTGCTTCAATGATTTATTTTTTGGTTGTATGAAGACCACGTGATATATGCACCTGAGATATAAAAAACATAAATACATCCAGTAAATTATTTTATGGGGTAGTGACATCCATCTGACCAATAATTTTAATTAAAATAAATTTATATCCTCTTTAGTTTAATTTTAATTTTAATTAATAAAAATCCAATCTTTATTTCGTTGTAGTTCCATAGTATCACACAATAATCAAACGATCCTTGAGAGAACGATCTTAGGTTATATCCTTATACTACTTGTTGATTTCTTACATCTGGGAGTGTACGATTTAGATCGCAGTCACATATCCACACATTGCTATTGATACATGAATCTCTATTACAAATAACACATTGTACCTTGATACAAAGATTATACTACATTGTGGATATGGAGCAAATGAATGGTGAATGAAGCATGTATTATGAAAGCTTCATGTTTTATTAGGGTGCATCCGCCAATGCATGTATTGGCATCCTTGTTTCTTGTGTACTTAGGGACATGTGTACTTAGCGACATGTCATCCACCAGTATTTGAGGCTGCGATCCTAAGTATGTAGGGATATCTAGGGTGCCTAGCAGTACGTCATCCAGTTTGCGTGTAGACTGCTACTTGTGGATTTGTTTTGGAGTAGGAAATAGTTTTTAAAGAATTTAGAGATTCAATATTTAGTTTTTATATTCTTCCACAGAAATCAATAAAAGAATTCTATTTTTCTTTATTCATAGCAGTGATTGTATGAGTGGCTAAATTCTTGAGTTGGTTCAGATGGAATAACAAATCCTAAATAATTTACTGGTATGTGATTTTTATGCTTATTGATTTTAATTGATTTATATAAAATTGATATATTTGATTCTCTGTTATCTTCGAAAGGATTAAAATATGATTTTTGAGTCTTTGATATTTTATTTTTTGACGATATATTTATTGCTTATTTTTTGATATATTGTAACCTTTTTAGGCACAGTATATGTTTAGACTTTGAACATTTATTTTTTTATTCATATTGCATGCTCATATAAACTCAAAATTCATATAGAATAAATTGGGGGAAGTTATTCATAGGATTAAGTTTCAACTTTATTTGATTTGTGCTTCAATGATTTATTTTCCGGTTGTATGAAGACCATGTGATATATGCATTTGAAATATAAAAAGTATAAACACATCCAGTAAATTATTTTATTGGGGAGTGACATCCATCTAACCAATAATTTTAATTAAAATAACTTTATATTCTCTTTAGTTTAGTTTTAATTTTAATTAATAAAAATCCAATCTTTATTTCATTTTAATTCCATAATTTATTGTTAGTGTCACACAATAATCAAATTATCCTCGAGAGAACGATCTTAGGTTATATCTTTATACTACTTGTTGATCTCTTATATTAGGGAGTGTACGATTTAGATCACATTCACATATCCACACATTGCTATTCATACATGAATCTCTATTACATATAACACATTGTATCTTGATACAAAGATTATACTACATTGTGGATATGGAGCAAATGAATGGTGAATGAAGCATGTATTATGAAGCTTCTTGTTTTATTAGGGTGCATCCTCCAATGCATGTATTGGCATCCTCATTTCTTGTGTACTTAGCGACATGTCATCCACCAGTATTTGAGGCCACGATCCTAAGTATGTAGGGATATCTAGGGTGCCTACCGGTACGTTATCCAGTTTGTGTGTAGACTGCTACTTGTGTTCATGGTATCAGGTATATATTCCTAGAATAGATGAATACTCTCACAATTCAGCTCTAAACTAATAGTATAGAAAATGCACCCCTTTACTTGATCATGTTATACTATCTATACCATGTATTTCATTATTCATATGCATATATTTATTACAGTGTTTCCTAGTGGCATACCACACATACATTTTTTTTATGGTTTCTATAGTACTGCATGACTTGTATTTGTATTCTTCGTTAGATTCAAACCCTTTGGTAATCATACATCAGATCTAGAAGTTGTGACCGCAATGCCTGAGGAAGAGGACCTATTTCTTGAGGATTCCTATTTCCAGGAGCAGGCCAAGCACCAATAGCCCACTTCTAATATGATCTTCATCTCTTTTGTATATATAAATAATTTTGGCTTGCATATACATATGTATCATGCTTTTTAGTTTTGTCCATAATATCATGACACTTTTGTATATTTTTAGTACTTTTATTATTCTGATACTATGCTTGACTCTGCATAAGAAATATTCTTATGAACATATTGCTTATTATTCCCATAAACCTTTTTTTGGATACTATTATATTCATGTATGTGATATTTTGGCAATTAGTTTCATACTTATGGTATATACCTGTATACATACTTGCATATCTCTTTCCTATAATGGTATGATGCAATGGCCTCGTGCATTCGAGTATTGAGAGTACCCATCGATGATGCCCTATCCATTATTAGGACACATACTGAGGCCTACAATTGCGTGATTTAGAATTGTTACAGGGTGGTACCAGGCTAGCCATTTTCTTATTATTTGACCCATGACCTTAGAATTCTGCTACATTCATACAAACAATATCTATTAATATTTTCTTTCTTGTTCTACATTCTATGATTTGTTTCCAGTCCCGATTCCACCCTTGTCCTTCTATTTCTAGAGAAATAACTTCCCATCATCATGTAGGGATAGCTCCTAAGTGCAAGGGGGCTCTCACAGTGAGTTGATCATATGAGGGAGCTTATACATGCCATGATGGAGCATAATGCATTGCTTAGGGTAGGATGAGGCAGCACATGAGGAATTAGAGGTAGCACATATGGACAACAATAGTAGTGGCTAAAGAATGTCTGCACCACTAGTACAAGATAAAGCAAGCAGTATTTCAGACTTCCTTAGGTTTCATCCAGCATCTCTCTCAAGTACTGGGACTCTGCTGGGACTGAAGTGATGGTTAATTAACATGGAGAACCTTTTAGAGGCGGTTCGAATATGACTAGAGAGCCAGGTTGATATTTTGAAGATCCATCTCACAGATATTGCCAAGACTTGGCGGCACTCTAAGGAGGCTAGGTTAAAGAGACCAATTACATGAAAGATTTTTTTGAATGGATTTTATTCGAGGTTCTTCCCACTGACAGCTCAGCATGAGAAGGAATGGAAGATTATATAGTTAAGGCATGAGGGTAGGATAATTAATGCATATGCTGTTGAGTTTTTGTGTACCATCAAATTTGCTCCGACCAAGTGGTTGAGGAGAGAGACAGGGCATATAGATTCTAGCAGGATTCGAGTTTGGAGATACAGTAGCACATGATCATGATAGTTATAGGGACTTATGTTGAAGTCCTCGAGGCAGCCTGATGTCAAGAACAAGTCGCTTGGAGGAGGAAGGCAAAGATGGGGATGCAAAATCATCCACTAAACCAGATGTCTAAAGTATCGAGCAGTAGAGTTCCTCCAGCTAAGTACCAAACGAGTCCTTCTATATTTAGGCCACCACTAGTTTGTGAATACTTCAAGTTACCTAGGCACACACGAAATATGTGTAGGAGAGCTTGTGGATTGTGTTTGAGTTGTTGCGTGTGAATCATCAAATGGGAACATGTCCGCAAAGGAGGTTTTATGGAGGTCAAAGATAAGAAGTGAAAATTTAGAGGCCTCTACAGCTATTCTACTATCAGTAGAGGGTTGTGCCATCTCAATAGCAATAGTAGAGATTATCAATAAGACTTACCAAACCATCATTGAGGACGCCATTGATACCATAGCAGTAGGCCTTCTATAGAGCTCATGCACAGGAAGAGCCAGAGTGTAGATAGGATCAAGCTTACACCATGATAGTAGAGGAGGCCCGTGCATCTGGAAAAGTTATGGCAGGCACTATTTTAGTTGGGTCCATGCCTGCAAATGTGTTATTTGACAACAATGCATCATATTGCTTCATGTTATCTATATTCATCATCCAACATCCCATACTAATTGTTACCTTAGATTTGGGGTTGAACATTAATACTTGGAATATGATAATTGTGTCTAGTAAACTTTGTCAATATTGTTCAGTAGAAGCAGGTGATAAAGAATATTATATCGATCTATTGTTCTTAGATCATTGCAGCTTTGATGTGATTATCAGAGTACCTCTTATGCAATGAGTCTTTTATTGGAGTGGAATCCTGGAACCAGCGGTGGTTAGTGCAAGACCAATTGGTGGAGCTTTTGCTACTCTGGATATAAGGTAGGGAAAAATTCCCGTGGTATCAGATTTCTTAGATGTGTTCTCTAAGGAGTATGGCATATCTCTAGAGAAGAGTGTGGAGTTATCGATTGTCTAATTTTTTGGGGAAACACCTTCTTTAAGAGCTTCTTACTGATAAGTCAGGTGGAGTTAGAAGAGGTGAAGACTTAGGTGGACAACTTGTTGAATAAAGGGTACATAAGACCTAGTGTGTCACTATGAGAAGCCCCAGAGTAGTTGGCAAACAAGAAGGACGGTATCAATAGAATCTGCATAAATTGTAGGAGTCTGAACAAGGTGACAATCAAGAACAAGCATTCATTGCTAAGGATTTATGACCGTTTGGATCAACTAGGTAGGGCAAAGGTATATTTTAAGATTGATTTTTACTTGGGATACCACCAGGAGTGGGTGGACACCTTTTAGTACTCAATATGAACATTATGAGTTCTTAGTGATGTTGTACAAGGTGACTAATGCCCCAGCTATATTCATGTGCTTGATGAGTCAAATTTTTTCCATTATCTAGATAAATTTATGGTAGTCATCAATGATGACATATTGGTGTATTCTCAAAGCAACGAGGAACATTCAGAACACCTAAGGACAGTTTTATAGATTTTGAGGCAGGAACATCTATATGGAAAACTCAGTAAGTTTAAGATCTGGTTAGAGGGTATTTCTTTTTTGGGCCATATTGTATCTGAGGAACGTATTTTGATTGATACTAACAAGGTGGAGGTAGTTTAAAAGCTACAAATTCCAAATGTAGTGACAGAGATCCACAGTTTTATTGGGATGACAAGGTACTATAGAAGATTTATTCAAGACTTTGCTAAGATTTCAACACCACTAGCTAGACCTAAAAGGGAGAGCCTTATAAGTAGACTCTGGAAAGCAATATTGCCTTTGAGGAATTGAAGTGCCAAGTGACCTTAGAACCAGTACTAGCTATGCTAGGTGGGTAGGAGATAAGGCAACCAATGCAGATGCTTCAGATAAGGGTTTGGGATGCGTATTGAGACAATGAGGCAAAGTAATTGCATATGCTTCAAAATAGTTTCAGCCACATGAGCATAGCTATCTAACTCATGGTCTTTAGTTAGCAGCAGTGACTCACGTCTTGTTCCTTCTAGAAGATCGATTAGAGGTCTACACTAATCACAAGAGCTTGAAGTATGTAGAGGAAATTGCTTGAGCTTGTACCATATTACATTCTAAACATTTTATATCATTTGGGGAAAATCAACTTGGTGCTAGATACATTAAGTTAGAGTCCATGGCCATGTACCTGACACAATAGAAGGAGATCCTAGAGGACATGGAGAGTTTCAATTTGGAGGTTATATTCTTAGTAATCACGGCACAACTTATGGCATTATAGCTTCAATCGCCATTTGTGAATAGGGTCCGAGAGGCTCAGATAGACGGTCCGAGGCTACAATAGCTCCTGAGGAAGGTAGAGGTTGGCCAAAAGACAAATATCTTGATTTACCATAATGGTTCTCTTTGACATGACGGCAGACTTTATGTGCCAAAAGGTGACATCAAATAAGAACTTCTAGAAGAGGCATATATCTCGACATACAAGATGCATTCGGCTAGCACGAAGATGTGCAGAAATTTGTGTCATAATTTCTGGTGGCCAGGGTTAAAGAAAGGGACATCAAAGTTTATAGCCAAATGTCTGACTTATCAACAAGCCAAGTTAGAGTATCAAAGGACAACCAAACATATACAACCACTCTCTATACCTAAGTGGAAGTGGGAGAAGGTTACTATGGATTTCATGATAGGACTTCCTATGAGTCCTAAGGGTAGTTACACCAAATGGATGATAGTGGATCGTCTCACAAATTCTATTCATTCATCCCTTTGAGAGTTGGCCAATCTCCAGAGATTCTAGCATGGAAGTATATGCAATGGTTGCAGGGGGTTCTAGTAGAGATCATTTCAGAATGATAAACCCGATTCATATTGAATATTGGAATAGTTTGCAGAAGGATTTGGATACGAAGTTGGATATATCATCAACAATCCGTCCTCAGACAGATGGTCAGTCATAACGAGCAATTCAGATCTTAGGACATATTTAGAGCCTGTATGCTAGATTTTGGAGGCTTATGGGGAGAGCATCTTTATATGCAAAGTTTGCAAATAATAACTATCAAGATAGCATTGGAATACCACCATTTAAGACATTGAATGGTAGGAAGTGTCGATTACCTTTATGTTGGGTGATGTTGGGGAGAAGGCTTGGATTGGGCCAGATTTGGTTGTTTAGTCAGTCGAGAAAGTCCGAGTGGTTCAAGACCAGCTCAGGATAGCACAGATTGACAGAAGAAGTTGGCTGATATGCAGCAGAAACCACTCATGTTTGAGATTAGTAATGGTATATTTCTGAAAGTATCACCGATTTAGTCAATGTGGGAATCCTAGTCCTTGATATATTGGTCCTTTTGATATTATCGGTGGAGTGGGGACTATGGAATATGGACTTGCATTTCCCCTAGCTTTGGTGGGTATCCACAACGTTTTCCATGTCTTTCAATTGAGGAAATATGTTGGCATGGGCAGACTAATCCCAGATGTATCAGAGGTTAAGTTGGATCTTGATCTATCTTCTACGCAGAGCCAGTAGCTATTGTGGTTTGTAGAGTTAAGGAGATCAAGAATTGCATTTTAATCCCCCTTGTTGTCACTTGGACTAGTCACTCTTTGGGTGAGTCCACTTGGGAGTGAGAGGACGATATTCAAGAGAGATATCCATATCTATCCCAATAATATCTAATGCCTATTTAAATTCATTATTATTCCATGTGTATTTCTCTATTTATCTTATTATTATCTTTCATTCTTGATTTCAATTTTGAGGACAATTTTTTTATAAGATGGGTTGACTTTAATGATCCTAATGTTTAAACCCTTGAATTGGTCAGTATCAGTTTGGGAGTCTGGATACTGATAGGGGCAGATAATAAATAAATTGAGTTATATCTTTTGTGCTAGTTTTCAATTTAAAATTTCACATAGTAAGGATCTCTTATCTTATTATTTTGGATTTTTCATAATTTGTTTGGATTTTTCTGGATTGACCGCTCATTGGACAGATACCGATAAAAATAATTAATTTAAATCTAAATTCTAAAATTTCTCTCTTTTTCCTATCTCGAATTTATCTCCAACAGCACAATAGCCTTCCTTGACTATTTTTGGATAGAATTTGACCCAATAGTAGTTTTGTAATTTGATAAAGTTCAAGGGTTTTTAATCTTGAATTATAATCCTTTTTACTAGTTGTTTAGCCCCCAAAATAAATCCCAAAAATTCAAAAAAAAAAATCAAGCTTGTTCTCTCATGCTCCTCTTCATATTCTCTTTAGATCGCTAAGCGGAATAATACTAATGAAACAATTAGCAGAATCAAATAGTTAACCGAAGAGAAAAACAGTAGAGACAGAGAACACGCAGATTTAACGTGGTTCGGTAATATGCCTACGTCCACGGAAACATGATCGAAAAACTTCCACTATATCAAAAGAGAATTACAACATTCTAGTTCTCAACCACAAGAGAAATCACAAAGAAATCACATAAGATTTTGAGATCAAATCCTAACCTCTTGTTGCAGTAATTCTTTGCTTCGATCGCCAAAAAATCAAAAGAAGCCAGCCGCCTCTGCAAAATTATTTTGCTTCAGCTAAAGGACAGAAGCCGCCGCACCAAATTAATTTTTCCCTTAGCCAAAAAATAGTAGCAGCCTCCTCTCTCTCCTTTTTGTCTCTGGCCGAAACCCTTGATTTCTTTTTGCCCAAATAATTAGCAGCCGCAACTTGAATAGAAAACCTTGGCCAATATTTTTCTTTTCGGCTTCTTTTTTTTCAGCTTTCACACAAACTCTAGCACCACAACCACATATTTATATTATATCATACGGGTTTGGGTCGGTTTTGGACCCGTTTCAGTGTACCGAAACCCGCTGCGGCAATGGGCTCCATTAGCAATAAATTTCTTCTCCAGTTTTCTCAAATAATTTACCAAATTATTAGGTTGAAAAGGGGATGAAAACTCACTAAATGTCACAGGAAAATTATTCTTGAGTTTACCCTACTCATATGAGCTCTAATCTTTTGCACCAGCTTGAGACCATCTTTTCTAGTTCATGTTCATCATTTCTAGTTTGATTCTTGGGAATGTGATAAGTTTTGAAAGGTAATCAGTTCCTTTCTAGTTCTGGATTAACAAGAAGTAAGAATACACTCTCCAATCATTTAATTTCTTGATGTCATAACATGGTAGGCCCTATTAATTTCATAAATAAAGAGAAATAGAAGTTTTACTTCAATATTATGTTTCAGTTGCTTGAACTATTGTATTATAGAGTTTATATTGATATTTCTAGGTGTGCATGTGCTTTAAGCCAAAATTAAGCATGATCACATGCATGTGTACAGACAACCTCCTCATTTATAATCCCAGAGATATTATTAACCCATTTGCAGGATTATATGTACTCAAACTTGCATTTATCTGGAACTCATTGCATGTGTCATACCATGCATATTATTGGTGTACATATCGTATCACTGTTCAGACATACATAACAGGTCTTCTTATAATGGCTATAAATTTTCCATATTAATTGTAATGGATCCATTCTAGTGTTATTAGAAAGGTAAAGTATAATTTTCCTTTAGGAACATAATCCTAATTCAGTTATTTTCCTAGCCAAATATTACTTGGAAGTTTAGCATTTCTATTGTACCAGGTCCTTGGTAAAATGACCATAATTTTTTCTCTTGAATCCCAATTGAGCTCATTCAAGATTTATTGGAAATATAATAAAATTATCTAAAACTTTGCTTAGAATATAGGCTCTAATTCCATTTCTATATTAGTGAAATATGACCTAGAAATTTAGACTTGAGGTACTAGGTCTATCAAATTGTAGTGACATAGGCTGGGAAAAAAACATGTAACTACTTAACTAGAACTCAGTTTTTGTTCAGTTAAGATTCATTGGAAAGAAAATTTTATACTTATGACTTTTACTACATATTTGTTTAACTAAAACTCTAATTATACCAAACATAGCCTCAAGGCTAATATAGGGCATAGGACAAGACCAATCCAACCTCTTATTAACCTTCGTGTAGGCATATATATTATGTTCATGTATATATTGCTTGACTTAGGATATGATATATATGCACACATATTTAAGACTCATGTTCTTGCCTGGTATTGTATGAACACTTTCACACATGTCTAAAATACCACTCAATCATGTATAAGTCCATGCACACATATATATTTATCCAAGCCATGTGCGTATTACACTGTACAAGGTTTTCTTGCACGGAAATAATGTCTCGCGCACATGAATATACTCTTTAACTCTTATACTGGCTAGTTTTGCTATGCGTATCATTTCATATCTTCACATGACTATTGATATACAAATCTTTACTACATATGACACATTGATATCTTGATACTTATTGTATACTATAATATTGGTATGGAGGAAATGAATGGTGGAATGAAACACGTATAATGGGTGTTTTTATCTTGTTAGGGTGCATCCGCTACTACATGTACTGGCACCATCATTTCTTGTGTGCTTAGCGGCATGTCATCTGATTCGAGTAGAGACCCATACTTGTGGCCATGATCCCGAGTATGCACGAGATATCCAGGACGCCTAACAGTATGTTATCTGGTTCATGTGAAGACCGATACTTGGATTCATGTTATTGGATATACAAGGTGCAATCGTAGAATATGTGAATACTCCCACCATTTAGTTCCAAATTAATAGTATAAAAAATACACCCCTTGCTTGATCATGTTATATTATACATACCATGTACTTTATGATTTATATGCATACATCTTCTATATTATTTCCTACTACCTGCCACACACAAATTTTTATATTGTTTCTATAACACTGCACAAGCATGGGTTTGTATTCTTGTTTGGATTTTGACCCATGAGTTATTACACCCTAGGTCCAGTAGTCGTCACCATGGTGCTCGAGGAGGAGGATTCATCTCTCGAGGATCCCTACTTCTTGGATTAGGGCAAGCACCAGTAGCCTGTTTCTAATAGAATTTTCATCTCTTTTGTGTTTGTATAGTTTTGGCTTGTATCCTGCTTCTTAGTTATGTTCGTGATATTTGGATGCTTTTGCAATATTAAGTTCTTACGTTACTCTATTATGATATTGTACTTGACTCTATATGAGAAATATTCTTATGTACATATTGCATATTATTCACATACACTAGTTTTAGGATATTACTATATTCAAGCAAATGATATTGTGGAAGATTGTTTTAGACCTGTGGTATATGTATGCTTGAATTCGAGAAATTAATTTCCATTATCATTAATGAAGATTACAGCAAATTAAAAAGAAAATTACATGATTTGATTCAGATTACATGGGTAAAAAAATAGATAATAGTATTTTCCTTTTGTTTTATAGGTTCTTAGCAGTGGTGGAAGATTGTTGTGGTCTTACACTGATGATCCAAATGTCGACTGATCTACAACACCAAGCTTAGACTGGAGGAGAAGATGATGTTTGAAGCACGTCTCTGGTTCTCTGTGCTTCTCTGTATATCCTAATTAGTATCTTTTCTCTATTAACAGAGATGATATTTCTACAGGCTTCCGGACATAACCGTTTCCTCAAATCCTCAATAATCGGAGGATTGTACAATGAAAAGTAGCATCGATTTTCTAGAATCCTAACAACCAATTCCGCACATGGAGCGAAATTTTGGAGTGCATGAGGCGCATGCACATACCAAGGTGTCACTGCCTAGGCCTGCGTGCCATACCATGGCACACGTGCCCCTAGGCGCTTGTAAGCCTAGGTGCACACATGCCTAGGAGTACGCGTACCCTAGGGCACGTGCCTGGGTGTGTGAGGTGCGCGCAGCATGTACGCATTAGGGCGCATACCTAGGAGCGTGCTCCAGGGTGTGTGCAACTTCAGGAGCCTTAGCTGCTCATAGCCCTAGGGCGCACACACTTGGTGTGCTCCCCTAGTCACCACATGCACTTCTTCCTCTGCTGCCATGGGAGTGTTGTCCTTGGCGCGCACTCCTGGGCATGGGATGTGCTCATCTGGGAGGCATACACTCCTCAGTACATGCTTTGTGGCACTTAGGTGCATGCTCCTTGGCGGGGCCCCTATTTGTGCTTCTAGGTTACACACGCCTAGGAGGCACCCAGGGATGCGCACGTGCTCATTGTTATGGAATGTGCTTATCTGGGAGGCGTGCGCTCCTTGATGCGCTCTCCGTTGTGTATAGGCACATGATCTTTAGCTCGCGCCTCTAGTTGCGCTTTTGGATTGTGTGTACCTAAGAGGTGTACGCATGCCAAGGATGCGCGCGTGCTTCTGGGCACATGATGCACTTATTTGGGAGGTATGCGCTCCTCAATGCATGCTCCTTGGCACCCAGGCATGTGCTCCTCGGTGTGCATTCCCTAGGTGCGCTTTTGGATACACTTTCCTATGCACAGGTGTCTAGCGCTCTTATTTCAGCTAATTATTCTATTTTTTTTAGTGCCTACTGTATATACCCTGTATGCATGCTTACATATCTCTTACTGTGATTATGTTATATAATGATCTCATGCACTTGATATTGAGAGTGCTTACCAATGATTCCCTCCCCATTACTGGGTCGCAAACTCGGATGCACTCGTGTGTGATTTGGGATCATCATAGTTTAGCCAGCCTCCAAGTCGAAAAAGTGTCTGGACTCTCAAATTCACAATAATTTTCCACACAAGGCCATCTCTGATCAAACCCTCATGAAGAATCAAGTTGTTATATGCCAACTATGTGATAAATGTTGTCGCAGAGTAAGGACGTATCATTTTCTTGCATCTTCTCAAGATGTTATAGCCCATTGCTCCACTGTTGGACAAAATAACAATAATCAATGGCTGATTGCCTCCCACAATATAGCGGATGATCTTAACAATATGGCCATTCATTTTTAATACGATGGCACCGTCAATCTCGTCGACGGTGATGGTATAGGTTTGGCTATCACTCATGTTGGTTCGACAATACTTTATTTGTTAAAATTTTTATCTTATCCAATCTTTTGTATCTTACCATTTAGAAAAATTTGATCTCAATTGATACCTTTACCAAATATAATAATATTTTTATTGAATTTCACCCATCATATTTTCTTATGAATAATCAAAGAATAGGGGCGACTCTCAAGTACGGACCATGAAAAACTGGAGTGTTCCCAATTGCAACTTTTATACCGTCTACCTCCATCATGACTTTTATTGCATTGGCATGCAAGTAACCCATGGTTAGGACCCTTCATCGAAAACTATGTCTCATTTAATTCAAATTTGCTCTTTACCAATTATATCGGCCAAGTACAATTTAAATAAATTGTGTAATTCTTGTCATTCTCATAAGAATCTTCATCTTACTTTTCAATTACATCTCTTCTTATCATGCATGTCTTAAGTACATTTATTCCAATGTTTGAGGCCTTGTCTATTTACTTCTATTGAAGGTTATAAATACTATGTGATTTTTGTTGACCATTTTTCAAAATACACATGGTTTTTTTCCCAAACATAAAATTTGATATATTTTTAGATTGTTTAGGGCTATGCTAGAAAAACAATTTGATGACACCATTAAAAGTTTTTATTCTGGCAATTGTGTGAATTTTTAAAAATAAAATCATATTTTACTGAAAGTGATGTTAGTTTGTTTTCAACAACATCTCATACATCATAATAAAATGGTATCGTCGAGAGGCATCACTACCATATTGTTAATGATGATTTAGTTTTAATGCATCAAGTACCACTTTCTCACACTATTTGGACTTAAACTTTTCAAACAACAGTCCACTTACTTAATTGGCTTCCAATATCATTTCTTAAAGAATACATTTCCAAATAATTTTTGGCTAAATACTGAGTTATCCAAAAATAAGAATTTTTTATTGTTTGTTATCCCTAGTTACGATCTATATATTTCAAATAAATTTCAAAAAAAGGGTCCACCACTTGAATTTTGTTAGAGTGTTCAGCCTACCAAAATGTATATAAATACATGGTTCTCACCATGTCTCGAGTCTATCTTAATCGTCATGTCTTTTTGTTGAAAAACAAGTGTCATTTTACAATATTAATATCACTGTTCCACGACCACCGCAACTAAGATCACTATCTGGTTCATCTAAGTGTACTCATACTAAAACCAGATTACGCTATTCCATGGCCTCAAATAGTCCTCAGCTTGGGCTTTCGCATGCAAATTACCCCACTAGTTCTTCTTTACAGGCTATACAATCTTGACATGCCTCAAACACCCAATCCCCCCTCACCAATTTTCCTAGTCCAACATTGTAACACCCACTTTTGTTACATGATTTTTCTGCTTTTCAAAAAAATAAAATATTTTTAAAAGAGATTTTCATAGAATGGATAAAATAAAAAGAGTTAAATAGTTCATTTAGTTAATTAGATGATAATATGAATTGACCCTTGACCTTATAAAACCTAACCCAAATACAAGCCATTTAAGCAAGTTATTTAGTTGAGTTATTAAAATAAATTAGACTAATAAAGCGATACTTGAACCCCAGTTTAGTTATTAAGACCTGATTTAAATTTAGTTTCCAATATATAATAGTATTCCGTCTTAGATTCAATAACGTAATTAGTAAGAATTCCAATTGCACGTTCGTACTAGAAGATAATTGATTAAACTAGACTTCCCAATTTTCTATAAAAGAAGACTCTTGATAGCAATCCCTTTAGCTTCCAACGTAGAAAATATTATAGAGATTGGAGAATAGAAAAAGAAGAAAGCAGTTCAGTTAGGATTTTCAACCTTGTTCATGAAGATTTTGACTTTGTTTCAGCATCCATCTTAGATCTTTCCTTTGACCAAGGCCAGGAGAATTTATCTTACTCAAATATATTATATTAAATTATTAATATCTTTGAATTAGTTATAGTTTACATGCAATTATTTTACAAAGATATTTCCAGCTGAAATTTAAATAAATATTTAGTCATCGCATGATTTGCAGATCAAGTTGAGATATTTACCATCAAGAGAGTTTTAACTTACTATATGCATGTTAAAAAATATATGTTCTTTAATTAATATCAATGTGATTTATAGTTTATATCATGTGTTTCAACAATAAAAATATGATTCTCATTGAAAAGATGGTAATAAAGGAGAGATCCTAGAGATTATTATTGAAAAAGTAACTTTTATATCGTGTAAATAATTTAGATCATGTTTATACTGTTTTGTCGTGAACTTGATACAAGAATAATGCCTAATGAATTTTTATTGATAAAAATTTATTGTATGGAGGGCTGGAAACTCTAAGACCTACCAGTAGATTTACTAGTAGCCCAGTGAATTAGGGCACAACATAAAGGCTAATTTAATTGTTTTACCGATATTAGTATATTTGTACCTATTATAATGAGATGGTTAATGATTCATTATAGAGCTAGATTAATGAATTAATATATTTGACTAATTATATATATTAAATTATTGATCTACTGAATAGAGATAAGATTGAATTTTGAAATTGATATACCATGTAATTGGTAACTAGTATTTAGTGTACTTTACTGATATTATTGATTTATACTATTATTGATATTGTTACTATTATAGAACTTAATGATGATTAACAATTCATCATTATTATACTGAAATAGACTGAGTCATTAAAATTGAACTTGATCTGAATATACATGGAGTTTTGGGGGAACCAAGGAATTTTTGTTAATTCATGGCTAAATATAACTATGGCATTATTTTCTATTTTTGGAGTATTGGGATAGGATTCGATCAATGCACCATTATTTCACTTTTTGGGAGGATCGAGAGAGGCTCTGATCAAATTCTTTTTTTTCCCTCACAAAAGGATCAGAATAGGCTCCAATCAAATTAATGTACCATTTTTCTAAAAGTCAACTGGGATACATTCAAATCAGTCAACTTTATATTATCCTAACTTTCTAAATACCAAAATTAAAATAATATTAAATGAACGACTAAGATAAAAGACATGTATATTAATGACTTAATGAGACATTTCTTTATGTGGTTTTACATGGCACTGCAATATTCAATTCCATATTATTGATTCACTATATGTGATTGGTTGCTTTACTGACGATATTGATTCTGCATAACCGGACACAGACCATAATTTTGAGGTGGACCTGTCTGAGATAGAGCAAGATTTTTTTAATTTGTTGATCATTATTATCTATCTTCCATTGTGATTTGATTGAACTATTGAATTTAAGGCTAGTGGTGCTATCACACATTACCAAAAGACTCACCTATCCACATTCTGGATAATGGGGCTTTACAAATAGCTTGGAACCAACCATAGCATATCACCTCCTCTTTCATCTAATTTACCATTAGAACCATTGAAACCCATGGATCTAAATGGCTCAAATCCTGAATCTGTCGAATATCCAAATGGAACTCATATTATGATAAAATCCATAAGAAGTATGTATGTAAAGCCCAAACATATCAATCTTACCACTAAATATCTTCTTTTAGAGTCTGTTGAGTCTAAATGTGTGACTCAAGTCTTAAAAGATATGAAATTGTGATAGACAATGTCTGATGAGTTCAAGGTGTTGGTTCAACATGATACTTGAATTCTTTTGCTAGCCTAAGAAATCTATAATGTTGTTGGGTGTAAATAGGTCTTTTATCTCAAATGTGGACCAAACAGGTTCAATATTCACTATATGGCCAAACAGGTTCAATATTCACTATATGGCTTAACTTATAGCAAAAGACTTTTATCAACACCCTGGGTAGACTACAATCAGACTTTATCCTGGTGATTAAATAGGTCGCAATGATAATTATTTTATCCATCACAGTCATGCATGGCTGGTCCATATGTTAATTGGACGTGAACAATGCATTTCTTCACAACATCGTCAATAAAGATATTTACATGGTCTAGTTTCCTAGATTTATTAATCATTACTTTCCTTCACATGTTTGCAAGCTACTTAAATTTTTTTTTTAATGGATTAAACAAGCCCCTTGAGCTTGGTTCCATTATTCGAGCTCTAAGCTTATTGATCACAGTTTTACAAAGGCAAAAACTGATCCATCATTATTCATTTTTGGATAGGAGGCTACTATTACATTCATTCTCTCACAACTCTTGTTTGATCCCTTGATGGGTGCTTTCGCTCAAAGACCTCGGTTTGCTTAACTTTTTCTTGGCATCGAAGTGGTGTCTTGCTCTGCTGGTCTCTTTCTTTCTCAAGCATGCTATATCCAAGAGATATTGGATCGCATGGGAATAAGATTAGCAAGGCTTGTCACAACACTAGTGGCTTCAAAGGCCGCTCAAACTGTAAGATGGATCAAGCCAATGGATGCAACCTACTACAGCCAAATCATTAGTGTGCTCCAGTATCTTTCCTTAACCTAACTTGATATTTCATATGTGGTAAATTGTTAGGCCCAATATATGCAATCACTTTGGCAATTATATTGGCAAGCCTCCATGCGATCACTCAGATACTTAAAAAAAGCTATATATCATAGTCTTCTATTGCACCATCAAAATCAGCTTTTCCTTAGTGGCTTCTCTGATACTAATTGAGCTAGTAACTCTGTTGATTAAAGCTCCACTTTATCATTTATCATTTTGCAAAGAAACAATCCCATCTCCTAGAGCATCAAAAAGTAACAATCTGTTGCTTGATCATCCACTAAAGCAAAGTATTATTCTCTTACTATTGCCACTTCTGAACTGCTTTGGGTAGATGTTCTTTTCAATGAACTTAGTCAAGTATCATAATCTAAGCCTAAATTATTTTTTGACAATATTGGTGCTATGCAACTAAGCCATATTCCACTTTATCACTAAAGAATGAAACACATGCAGTTGATCTACACTTTGCATGTGACATTATCAACAAAGGTCTCCTTAATATTTCACATGTAAGTACCCTTGATTAGCTAACAAATATCTCCGAACAACATTGTCAATAAAAGTCTTCTAAGAAAATCACTGTCTCGCCAACGTCATACATTGCTCAGAAATAACATTATCATCACTAACGGGACAATGAACTTGCGGAGTCATGTTAAGTAAATAAATTAATCTCTATCAATACTGAATCCTTCAAATCCAAGATAATTTCTGAAATAAACCTCATTTATCTTTAATTTTGAATTTTAAATTTATTAGCTTGTAAATTTCCACTTAAATGGTAGGTATAATGATTTTTTTAATTTTGTACAGTTAACCCACTTAATTAGTAGTTATAATGTTGACTAAACTGACTCCCTTATATGTATACAAGACAACTATATGAATGAAAAATATTGAGAAATATTTATTAAAACTCCAACCTTCCATGTAGGTGGTCTTGCAACTCCACTTTTCGAAGTGGAAAACTCTTTACAATATTCAATTTGTTGTCATACACTCTCCAAATTAATATGACTTGCATTGCTTGATGGTTTAATCATCAAAAAGTTTGGCATAGCACCCAAAAGAACAATTTAAATAAAATTTTAGCGGAAACATAGTCAAATTAGGGATATTACAAGAATTAGCACATTAATACCATATTATAGGTAAATTCTTTAAATTATGGATGTCAAATCATACAATATCACCAAAAAATTCAAGTATAGATTTATTTCGTTACACATGAGAAGACTTACTGATTTTGACACAATATTGGCCAGATACCTGACAACATTATATAACTGAAAATATAGCCGTACATAATGTTTATTGATGATTTTCGTAGCTAATTTTATAAATGGTATGATTTCAGTAACTATTTTTATAAATGGTACTTTGCTCACACCACCATCAATGAATCTTTCTTGGTATTCCATTTATTACTAAATTAGATAACGTGGCTTAGCTTTGTATTTTTGAAGATCTTACCAATATTTCTTGGTAATGGCCTAATGCTTTGAATGCATGATTTTCACTAAAAATAAAATTATTGGGTGAGTCAAATTCAATAGTATGTGCACTATATGTGGTTCGAATTGTGTAAATTATTCCTCTTTCTCCTGCTTTCTCCTCCCTCCCTCCCTCCCTCTCCCTCTCTCTCTCTCTCTCTCTCTCTCTCTCTCTCTCTCTCTCTCTCTCTCTCTCCCATGGTGGTTGAAGGACTATCCCTCTCAACCGAAATATGAAAATTTCAGCAAAAACTTTTAGACCCTCATGTTAAGATTGGTCCACACTCTCGTGTTAAACAATGAAAATTTTCTGTGACTAGTCCTTCAAATGACCATGAAATATGAATGGATGATAAAAATGAGAGAGGGAGAGGGAGAGGGGGGGGGGGGGGGGGGGGGGGGGGGGGGGGGGGGGCGGGGGGAGGGTTGAGATTGGAAGAGAATGAGAGTGAAAGGGACAGTAGTAATGGCTTCTGAGCTCATATTTGAAAATAAGAATAAATTTTATTATTATGGAGATAAGAGGAATGAGGAGGGAGTATTTTCAAAATTAAAAATATTTTGTTTACTTATTTTTTTTAATAAAAGTGAAGATATCAAATTGTGATTTCATTTCGCTACGTTTCAAAGGTGTAGCAGTGAAAAAAATCCGATAGGGGATATAAGTGATATAATTTCCATAATACCCTTATAGTTATTGTAATCAACCCTTTAACTTTTAATAACTTTGAATCAATCCTCTTATATAAATTTGAACAACAATCAAAAGATTAAAGAACACCATCCTATATCCAATTTCCATGAGGTTGGAGTTGCCAACACTCAACAAACTCCCAAAAGTTTTAACCAGTTGTTTAGGTTATCACCTGTGCTTGCTTTTCCAAAGTAAAAGTAATCCTTGGACTAATTTGGCCTAATTTCGTGAAAGTTTAGTTGGACCACAAGACAGCTCAGCCCATGTGAACAATTACAGAATTCGAGCGTGCTGAGCATTGAATGGCATTACAAAACCATTAACTCATTCGTTCCGCCATGATGTTTGGCCCACTTCCCACCTGATAGCATTTCATTTCACTGTCTTCTGCAAGTCCATCAAGAGTGGTCCACACAAGGAGAGGAGAGAGCTCAGTGCCCAAAAAAAGCTTCACCAAAAATTATTATTATTTTTCAAAGTTCCCATGGTCGTTGGTTTTAGCTAACAAATGCTAGTATTTAGCAAATTTCTACTGTTTGAATGGTCAAGAAAGTTTTTGAGGGAATCGCTTACTTTCTCCTCCTATCTCTATGCACGTCGTAAATGCAAATATATTTATTTATATATTTGCGTTTTATTTATTATTTACCTCAGTGTGTCTAGTCTGTAGTGATCAAGGCACATTAATCTTCATTAACATATTTAGCTCGAAGGCTCAGAGTCACCAGTCCTATATGTTTTGAAGACTTGGTACAATTGTCATAATTATTTACTGTTTAACATTTTTCCCTTTTATAATATAAAGTATTTAACTCTGACTAATTAATTAACACGTTTTCCTTTGGGATTCTACAATTCTTCCTAGTATACCCATCTTCCTATTTTACGTCACCATCCAATCACAAGTAAAACAATACTAACACATAATATAATGCCATCCTCTAAGAAAGTCATAATGCAAATTGACTAAGAGAAAAACAGTTTTTTACTCTTCAAAGAATATATTAAGAGACTTTGCAAGAAACCAATTAAATTCTATAGAAATTTGTGAACACAGGGTACAAGGGAACGTTTATATATGGCCAGCTAGCTATTGGAACCCCAGTCGGCCTAGATTCATTAATAGACATAGTTTTGGCCCACATTCGCCCTTGGGCTTCCTAGTCATTGCCAAGAGAATAAGGGAAATTTATTTCCATGCCTCCACATCTTAAGAGAAGAATTCTTTTACATCCCAAACTTGTATATATTGTGTATAAACCAAAACTTATTTATGTCCTACTTTTTTTGTCCAAGTATTCCTAAATTAGATGCATGTATTTTTATGTATAGAATAACTCTCAGTTTTATCTTTATTGCCCTCAACTTAATTGAATCAATTAAATCTTAAGCAACGTCTCTCATTCCCTTTCAATTTCTACTTTTCCTTCATTGTTCGTCTCAATTTTGTTAAAATTTTGTCCTAGTTCTTGCGATTTATCCTCTCCAATTTTAATTAAAGTCTAAAGTATCGAAAGATTTCAATTCGAGTGAGAAAGCAAAAATCTTTAGAGCACTTTTGCGAGCACATTGGTGAGAGGCAGGCAAGCTGCAAGCACCGAGTGGGCGAGGACCTATCTTGTAGTGAGTTTCTCATCTTTTGTTTGGGCAAGCTCAATGAATTTGCTATTAGATGAATCCATATTGAAATTAGATAAAAACCAATTGCAATGAAAAATTGAAACACTGAAAATTTGTACACCAAATATTTAGAATTTATATTTGGAAAATTCACCGAACACTTTGAAACTACTTCAAACAATACATAATGCCGATACTTTGAAATTATTTCCGAGTTATGTTAACAAAATATATAGAAAATTTCGAAATAGTTCCGAAAGGCAAAGTTTTTCGCATCTGAAATTTGTACTCATCTCTTAAATTTATAAATTATGTACATAACTTTGAGATAACTTCAAAATAATTTCAAGATGATCTCAAAATAATTTCACAAAAGTGCCCTAAAAACTTAAAGTAATTTTGAATAATTTTAGGGAGTACACAACTATGAAATTACGCACGTTCAGAATTCCAAGTAATCTCAATGTATTCTTTTATGTACATTCAGATATCTTAATATTCTCCTGTTAAAATACAAAATAATTTCTCTCAACTCTCACCATAACTTTGGAGTTTTGGTGCAGTAGAAGGCACTTCAACGTGGTTAAATGAGACTTTCTTCTTTTTAACAAATATTGTTGGATGTCAAACTTTTTTCAAAGAAAATGATAGCCTTTTGATCTTATGAAAATTCAGGAACATCACAATTTGTACACCAATTTGTGCTCATGCATGGCCTAGATCCTTAAATTGTTGAATTCATTCACAAATTTGAACCTTAAATTGAGCCAATTCACTAGTTCAAATTAAATGAATTAAGTGAATTGAAATTGACTTCAAAAGTTGAGTACATAGCAAAGGAGCAAAAAGGGAAGATGAAAAGATAGTCCCACATGGGATAGACTTATTTAAGGATGTGGGTTTAAATATGATAGCTTACTCCTTTACTTTGCTTATGTAAGAAGAGGAAAACCTTGAGCACCACGGGTGGTGCTACGCACCGCCCGCACGCGCACGCGCGTGTGCGAGGGCGAATGGGCGCTTAGGGCGCACTTTGCACTTAAACGGTTGCGACTGTTGAAAACCTATAAATAGGGTCTGGGTCAGAGTTTCAGTATATACGTTTTTCTTTTCTTTTCTGTTTTAGTTCATCTTCTGCAGACAGAAGTTTCAGAATTTCTGTCTACAGAAGATCTCTGTTCAGTTCCATTCTAAGTCCAGTCCTGCATTACATAAACCAGAGAGAACCTTTATCAGATTCGCCAGAGCAGAGGGATTGCGGCTTCCTTCCCTCTGCAGATCGATCGTTGTATCCTGCGAGATCGACGTCCAAGAAATTCAGAAACAAACAGTGGAGGACGAATCGATTTTAAGGAGATAGTGTCCAACACTAGCCTCGATCTTCATCCAATCTACTTCCTGTCATCTTCCAGTCTTCTTCCAGTCTTCCTACAAGCTTCTGAATCAGGTTTTTCATAATCCAGTTTCTTATTTTTCTGATTAGGATAGTATACTAGATAAAGAAGAACAGTTTGATGGTTTTTCTTTAAACAGTCTTCTTCTACTTCAAAACTGGAAATATATAGACATAAACCTAATTACAGAATTAATTTCCTGCAAGATAACAGTAGCAATTCTGTGTAACTACAAATCTGTCATTTTGTGTTAATCTAAAACAATTCTGTATGTTTCAATCTGCAACCACAGAATTAGTAACCTCCACTTTACATATACATTAAAAATACCAACAATCTTAAAATCGATTCTTGCATGTTTTAGATTAACTTTTTAAGAATACAGTTTAAACATTTTTTAGTTTGAACCTACATTCTTAAAATCGAATTTCGTACTTGTTTTAGATTAATTTTTAAGAATACAGTTTAAACATTTTTGTTTAGAACCTACATTCTTAAAACTGATGTTTTGAATTCTGTACAATACCATCAATTAAGAATACTGTTATTAATTAGAACTCTGTTATAATAGTATTTAATCTTTAAACTGATATTTTGTTTTAGATTAAAATACTGTCATAATAGTAATCAATCACTAGTAATCTTAATTGCTTCTAGAGAAGACTAATTAATTCTGTTTTGTGTTTGGAGTTAGAATTATTTTTCAGTTTTAGTTAAAATTTATTACAAGACATTAAGATAGATAAATTTTAATATTTGTACATGGCTACTACATCTGATATGTCCACTGTGATAACTCCTGTCATGGTTACTCCAACTGTGCCTTCAAACCAGTACGAGAAACCAGAGAAGTTCAGTGGCTCAGATTTTAAGAGATGGCAACAGAAAATGTTGTTCTATCTCACTACAATGAATCTGGCCAAGTACTTGAAGGAGACTGTGCCTACTCTTGTTGAAGATGATCAACAATCTGTGAAGGCGGTTGAAGCATGGAAACATACGGACTTCTTGAGTAAGAACTATATCCTCAATGGTTTGGACAATATACTGTATAATGTATATAGTTCAGTTGCTACTGCTAAGGAACTCTGGGAGTCCTTAGACAAGAAATATAATACAGAAGATGCCGGCTCTAAGAAATATGTAGTCGGTAAGTTTCTGGATTATAAAATGGTTGATTCTAAAAATGTAATCAACCAAGTACAAGATCTTCAAGTGATCATTCATAAAATTCATGCTGAAAGTATGACTATTAGTGAATCTTTTCAAGTGGCTGCAATAATTGAAAAATTGCCACCATCTTGGAAAGAATTTAGATATTATCTAAAGCATAAACGAAAAGAAATGACACTTGAAGATCTAATTGTACGATTGAGAATTGAAGAAGATAACCGCCTTTCTGAAAAGAAAATTAAAAATCCATACAATATTTCTAAAGCTAATGTTATGGAAAATTCCAATAAGTCTAATGACAGGAAGAGAAAGCACAATGGTGAAGACTCTAAGAGTGGTAACTCGAAGAGATTCAGTGGCAAGTGCTACAACTGTGACAAGCCTGGACATCGTGCAAAAGACTGCCGTGTGCGAAAGGCACCAGATTCTTCGAAGAAGAAAAAGAAGCATCCTAATGCACATTTGGCCGAAGAAGAAAATCTTTGTGCAAATGTAGATGTAAATTGTACATCTGTTGTCTCAGAGGTTAACCTAGTTGGTGGCAACTCTAAAGAATGGTGGGTGGACACTGGAGCCACTCGCCACATTTGCACCAACAAGTGGATGTTCTCCACATATGATTTTGTGGAAGGAGAACTACTCTACATGGGTAACTCTGCAACCTCCAAGGTTGAAGGACGAGGCAATATTGTACTAAAGATGACTTCGGGGAAAGAACTTACTCTTACTGATGTACTTCATGTATCAGATGTCCGCAAGAATCTGGTCTCTGGTTCAGTCTTGAGTAAGAAAGGCTTTAGACTTGTGTTTGAGTCTGATAAGTTTATACTCACAAAGAATGGTGTATATGTAGGTAAGGGGTATATGACCAATGGTCTGTTTAAAATAAATGTAATGACCATTGCCCTAAGGTTATCAATAAAATTGATTCTTCTGTTTATATGACTGAGTCACCTTTTATTTGGCATGGTAGATTAGGACATGTTAATTATTATACTTTACAAAGATTAATAAATTTAAATATGTTGCCTAATTTCAATATAAACTTTGAAAATAAATGTGAAATATGTGTTGAATCAAAAATGACTAAGCTTCCATTTCACTCTATAGAACGTTAGTACTGAACCTTTAGAATTAATTCATACAGATATATGTGATTTAAAATCTACTCAAACTAGAGGTGGAAAGAAGTACTTTATTACGTTTATAGATGATTATACTAGATATTGTTATGTATATCTACTTAGAACAAAAGATGAGGCAATTGAAATGTTTATATAATACAAAAATGAAGTTGAGAATCAACTTAGCAAAAAGATAAAAATGTTAAGAAGTGATAGAGGTGGTGAATATGAGTCACCATTTATACAAATTTGTGCAGAACATGGTATTATACATCAAACAACTGCTCTTTACACTCCACAGCAAAATGGAATTGCTGAGCGTAAGAACAGAACTTTAAAAGAAATGATGAATGCCATGTTAATAAGTTCTGGTTTACCCCAGAACATGTGGGGGGAAGCTCTGCTTTCTGCCAATTATATTCTCAACAAAATACCCCAAAAGAAACTTGAGAAAACACCTTATGAATTATGGACAGGTCGAGCACCTACTTATAAATTCTTAAGAGTGTGGGGGTGTCTAGCTAAGGTTGCAATTCCTACTCCGAAAAGGACTAAAATTGGACCTAAAACTATTGATTGTATATTCATTGGATATGCGCATAATAGCAGTGCTTATCGTTTCTTTGTTTTTAACTCTGATCATCCAGAAATACATAAGTACTTTATTATTGAATCTAGAAATGCAGTATTTTTTGAAAATATGTTTCCTAGTAAAGAATATAATCCAAGTTCCTCTAAAAGGACTTGTGATGATATAATAAGAGAAACAGAGTCTGATTCTGGAAATAAAACCAATGAGGATGAATGTAGACGAAGCAAAAGGGCCAGAGTTACTAAAACATTTGGTCCTGATTTTCTAACATATCTATTAGAAAAGGAACCTCAAAGTTATAAAGAGGCTATGTCTATACCTGAAGCTCCTTTTTGGAAAGAAGCTGTAAATAGTGAAATTGAATCAATTATTCAAAATCACACCTGGGAACTTGTGAATCTTCCTCCAGGAAGTAAACCATTAGGATATAAATGGATCTTTAAAAGAAAGATAAAACCTGATGGGTCTATAGATAAATACAAAGCTAGACTTGTAATAAAAGGATATAGACAAAAGGAAGGTATTGACTATTTTGATACATATTCACCTGTAACAAGAATAACATCCATAAGATTAATAATTGCTTTTGCTGCATTATATAATCTTGAGTTTCATCAAATAGATGTAAAAACAGCATTTTTAAATGGTGAATTAGATGAAGAAATCTACATGGAACAACCTGAAGGGTTTGTAGTTCCAGGTAAAGAAAAGAAGGTGTGTAGACTTGTTAAGTCTCTTTATGGACTTAAACAAGCACCTAAACAATGGCATGAGAAGTTTGACCAAGTTATGTTGTCAAATGGATTTCGCTATAATGAATGCGATAAATGTGTATATGTAAAAGGGGATATGCACAACTATGTCATTGTATGTTTATATGTGGATGACATGATTATCACCGGTAGCACGGTGGCTCTAATTAAAGAAGTAAAAATCATGTTAACACGGAAATTTGATATGAAAGACTTAGGTATTGCAGATATTATTCTTGGTGTTAAAATCTCCAAGACATCTGATGGATATACCTTATCCCAGTCACATTATATCGAGAAGATACTCGAAAAATTTGACAAGGGAAATACTGATATAGCTAAGACACCTGTAGATATGAGTCTACATCTTACAAAGAATATAGGTGCTAGTATATCACAGTTAGAATATTCTCAGATCATTGGCAGTCTTATGTATTTAATGAACTGCACAAGACCTGATATTGCATACTCAGTAAGCAAACTGAGTAGGTTTACAAGTAATTCAGGGGAGAACCACTGGAAAGCAATAGTTAGAGTACTCAAATATTTGAGGTACACTACTAACTATGGGTTGCACTATACTAGATATCCAACAGTGATTGAAGGATACACTGATACTAACTGGATTACCGATTTAAAAGATATCAAATCCACAAGTGGATATATCTTTACTATTGGAGGAGCAGCCATCTCTTGGAAATCTTCTAAACAAATATGTATAGCCAGATCCACTATGGAATCTGAGTTTATAGATTTAGATAAAGCTGGAGAAGAAGCAGAATGGCTTCGAAACTTTTTAGAAGATATTCCAATGTGGCCTAAACCTGTGTCAGCAATATGCATCCATTGCGATAATCAATCAGCAATTGGAAGGGCACAAAATGTATTATATAATAGAAAGTCACGACATATACGTCGTAGGCATGAAACTGTAAGACAACTGCTTACAAACGGAATAATATCTCTTGATTATATAAAATCAAAAGATAATATTGTAGATCCATTAACAAAAGGCTTGACTAGAGATCAAGTATATAAGTTGTCAAGGGGAATGGGATTACAGCCTACTAAAGAGTAACTCCATAATGGCAACCCAACCTAGCTGACTGGAGATCCCAAGATCTAGGTTCAAAGGGACAACCGAATTGTGGAGGAACTCGAAAGAATCACTGAGAAAAATATTTCCTATCTCATTTCTATAGTAAAATAGTGATTACCTGCAACGTGTTAGGATAAGCTAAGCTTTTAATGATCCTTATATCTTAGAAATCTAAGTGGAGTATGGCAGGATACTCTTGATAAGAGATCACCTATGTGAGTGAGAAGGGGCCGCTTCTATGAGAATGAGAAAGGCTAAGTTCTCTAAGAGCACTCACAGAATTACCAGGTTGTCCAAGGCCAAAATGGACACAACATAGAATCTGATAAAGTTGAAAGAAGTCGTGTGAATATTATTGTCTTAGTTTACATCAAAAGCTGAACAGTTCAAAAACATCGTGTTCACTGGTTAGCAAGGAAACTAGATAATATTTCACTAGGGAATGTTCAAAGCCAAAAGCCACCTCTCCCGATGCGGTAACTTTCTATTACACTCTCTGGTTATTTGCATTAGAGTCTAAGCCATTTCATTCATGTGGGGGATTGTTGAATTCATTCACTAATTTGAACCTTAAATTGAGCCAATTCACTAGTTCAAATTAAATGAATTAAGTGAATTGAAATTGGCTTCAAAAGTTGAGTACATAGCAAAGGAACAAAAAGGGAAGATGAAAAGATAGTCCCACATGGGATAGAGAAATGTAAGGATGTGGGTTTAAATATGGTAGCTTACTTCTTTACTTTGCTTATGTAAGAAGAGGAAAACCTTGAGCACCACGGGTGGTGCTACGCACCGCCCGCACGCGCACGCGCGTGTGCGAGGGCGAGGGCGCATTGGGCGCTTTAGAGGCGCACTTTGCACTTCGCACGTACGCAACGTCGCGAGGAGCTGAGGAGCCTTTGATTTTTGGTGCTATTGGATTCGGGTTGCCTCTATTGGGTTCAGATTTGAATGGATTCGACCTGCACCCGCCCCGTCAGTCAAGAGTCGTTGAAGTCCAACGGTCGGCGGTCCAACAGTCACCGACCGCCGTCAACGGTTGCCGTTAAACGGTCACAACTGTTGAAACGGCCAACTGTTGCGACTGTTGAAAACTCAACCGTTGCGACTGTTGAAAACCTATAAATAGGGTCTGGGTCAGAGTTTCAGTATATACGTTTTTCTTTTCTTTTCTGTTTCAGTTCATCTTCTGCAGACAGAAGTTTCAGAAT
>JAYEPQ010000010.1:18858674-18911174 GCA_036321105.1 Dracaena cambodiana
AAAGAACCTCACCATCACACTCATCTCAGAACCAGAGTCACTGCTCTCCAAAATTACTAAAGGCTAGCAGGAGGTTCCGATGATGAAGATAGTGACCATTTGGCCATAGCATTTCCATGCTCATATGCCTCTTCTCGACAAAGGAGAGCAACATCACACATGGTCGATAGATCAGATGACCTCGATAACAGAATGGAAGCACAAGAACATGTAATTTAGGAATAGCAAAAGACTATTGATGAGCTCAAGGTGCTACTCATGAAAGTCCTAGAAAACTCTCAGAAAACTATAGAAGATAATGCCGGAGGCTCCTCCCCGGGTAGGTCCCGATCAAAAGAAGCAAAAAAGAAACAAATTGGAGGAAATGAAGAAAAAGAACTCCACACCGAAAAGAAAGATGATTCTAAATTTATTCTTGTTGATCTCTATGTAGAGGAAATGGAGAAACTCCATAATCAACTAGAGGAACTAATGCATAGAAAAGACCTGAAGGAAGCAGGGATTTTAAGACCTTACCTGATGGAGTGGAAATCTGCCCCTTTTCCTGAAAGGTACAAGCCTCTTAAATTGGAATCTTATGATGGGAAGGGCTCCCCAAGTCAACACTTATATTACTTGGTAAGTATCCTGCAAGCGTCTGCATTTCTGTGGTTTATACAGTTATCCCAAGAAACTATCAAAGCCTAGTTTGCAATAGAAAAGCAATTCTTGGGACATTTCTTTGATGATACTGAAATATCAGTTCATTCCCTCTTGGCTACAAAACAAGAAGATGATGAGACAGTCAAGAAATTTATGCAGTGTCCGCATTGCATGACCTAGGAGACTATGGTAAAAACCTGCAAATACAATTTCAAACTAGCAGTAGAGTCTAAGATTTGGAACAACTTGGTGAAACATGGGGAACAGGCTAAGGGCATAATTTGCTAAATAGAGGAACAATGCTCTGCGATAGGTATTACCGCCAGCAAACCATACTCACAATCTTCCAAAACCAAAGGGAAGACTACTGTGGTAGCAGACACAAACACGAGCTAGAGACCTCTAAGTCAGAAAGGCGAGACCATCTCTAGACCTCGGTATGAAGAAACGTATTCCTTTAAGGATGAACAGGAAAATACTTTGATCCATCTTCTCAGCAAGTGAAGAATGATTAAATTTCCAGAAAATCAAAGGCCGGAAGAAGCAGGGAAGACCAACAACCCCAACTAGTGATTATTCTACCGAAACATTAGGCATCCTACAAATGAATGCTATAATCTCAAGAACAGGATTCATGCTTTATAGAGGAGGGTGTCCTTCAGCTCAAGGAAGAATAAAAGAAGGTTTATGCAAATATGGCAACCTTATGGTCGACACGAATGAGTTTCCGACTGGAGCCACCCCTATACTAGTGGAAAAACTCATGTTGGTCAATCATGACCCACATATAAAGTAGAAAGGACTCTCCCTAGTATCTATCAAAATAGAAGAAATTATGTAGGTTCACCTACACCTTCTGGAAGATGAAGTCCTCACCAAGCTGCCAAAAGAAAATGATGGAGAAAACACGAACTTCCAATGCCATCTTTGTAAACCTCAAAGAAGAACATTCTAACACCAACACACTAATAGAATCGGAAGGTGAGGCAACAACCATGGCCACTCATGAAGAGGAGGCAGGCCCCTCTAGAACTAAATTTGGCAATACCTATCTCAAAGATTATTCGAGAGTCGGGCCAAACAAATCTACAGAAGTATCTGGAGAACCTACACAAAGAAGGATCTTCGCTTCTAGAAAAATTCAAAGAAGGATCGTGAGGCAACGGAAACACCTTTTCAATTTGATGCAATAGCCCAGTTGGAAACCAACTCTACTCGCATTACACTTTACGAATTATTGCGGCTATCCAAAGTAACCCGAGATGCATTAAGGGAAGCATCGGCTAATTCTGATTCCTTCTTAGTGCAAATCACGGTGCCATCTATGGGTGCAAAGGATTCTTGCCCTAACTATCACCATGTGACGAGGCAAGTTCCATGTGTCACGTTCTCACCAGAAGACATGCATATAAAGAACATAAAGCACAATAGACCATTGTACTTACCCGATACGTTGGCTCTACACTATGGTGATGCCATCAATACGTAGGACGTCCCTGGATTCATGCCAATATGGTGATGCCATCAACTCTCCACTATGTATGAAGTATTACAACAAACAAGAAGAAGTTCGCACACTAAGCACAAACAAACAACCCTTCAAGAGGGTAGAGAATTATTTCACATATGCTATGCTATATGAAGATGCCTTCGAAACTACTAATGACATGACTAAAGAAAATGATGACAACAGGAATGAAGCAAATTCTAAGCCCGAGCTTGTAGAAGATGAGGATGACGAATATGAAATAAACCCATTCATAGAAAATTTTAGTAAATTTAATGTAATTAACACCGCCGATGAGACAAGCGAGTGGGTCATTAATGAAAACATAAAATTTAGTTTCGCACATACTGTTGCTTCTGATTCTATGTCATCATGCACTAGTACAGAAGTGGATAGTCTATCTGAGTTAGAAATATTGGTAAAATTCAACTTGCCAATACGATCCTCCCTTGTTTCTTAGCCCAAAATAATTAATGAGAAAAGTGTTGTTTTTGAAGTACCCTCTCAACAGCCATACCAGAGGCCAATAGTGTTTGGGAATGTAAGGACACAATCCTGTCAAGACCCAGGTAGTGAGAGCGATGACCAAACATCACCTTAGTTCTATCTGTATGAACAAAATTCATAGCGAGTGATGAAGAAGATTGGCTATAATTTGACCGGAAAGCAAGGTTTGAATTTCATCAAGGAACGATAAAGTATCATGTGCTCTTTTGTACCAAAAGGAAGAATCCTGATTATTATCATAGAACCCAAAGAGAGTTAGAATATATTTCGACTCCTTCCATGTCGAAACTCGAATGCGCTGAAATGGCTCAAGTTGGGGGTGATAATGACACACTGAGCTGGGACTCCAATTAGAGTATCAGTGCAATAATCCAAGCTTTAATAGATCATGATGACAGTGAGACACTAATCACCGTAAAAGAAGAATTCTGGGCTAAACACATGGATACTCTCTGGAATGTCCGGCTTGAGCAATGAGACCCGCCCACTAAGAATAAAGTAATTCGGATTAATATGGGGACTGAAGAGAATCCAAAACCAATCTTCATAAGAGAGACCCTAATTCTCGTCGATAAGGGGATCTTGTAGCCTTGATCAGAGAATATATTGACGTCTTCACTTGGAGCTATGAAAATATGCTGGGGTTGGTGCATCGTCTAAATATCATAAACGATGCAAAGTCTGTGAAACAACAACATAGGCGCTTTTGACCAGAATTGATGGAAGCAATAGAAGCTGAGGTGAAAAAGCTAATAGACTTGGGTTTTTTCTGTGAATAACAACATCCTGATTGGGTAACAAACATCATTGTTGTGCTCAAGAAAAATAGCAAGATTCTGATAGGCATAAACTTCAGAGACATGAATGTTGTATATCCTAAAGATAAGTTTCCTTTGCCAATCATTGACGCCATGATTGATAATACATGCAGATTCGAGAGGATGTCCTTTATAGATGACTTCTCAGGATACAATCAAACTAAAATGCACCATGAGGATGAAAAAATATGGCCTTCAGAATGTCATTGAGGATGTACTATTATACGGTGATCTTTTTGGACTTAAAAATGTTGGTGCAACCTATCAACACGTTGTGAGCGTCATATTTAAAGAGCACTTGCATAAAACTGTGGAGTGTTATATAGATGACCTTGCCATCCAGGATAAAAATAAAGAAGATCACCTTCAAGACTTGTAGACTATGTTCAATCTCATGAGAAAGCATTAGCTAAAAATAAATCCTACCAAATCTTTTCTGGGAGTATCCAGTGGTAAATTCATGGGCTCCATTATAACCTCAGAAGGAATCTACCTAGATCCTGATAAAGTTAATGTAATATGAAAAATGCAGCCACTCCAGAATTTAAAGGAGCTAAGGGGGTTTTAGGGAAAATTGGTCATTATCAGGTGCTTTATCTCCAACTTGTCAGGGCGATGTTAACCATTTTTGAATCTCATAAAGAAAGGAATTTCCTACATTTGGGATAAAGCATGTCAACATACATTTGATGACCTCAAAGAATACCTTATGAAACCACTATTCCATATGGCTCCCGTATCCGGATCATCTATGCGAGGGCAATGGATCATCCTCTTGGCACATTATTGGCCTAGCATGATGAGCAAGCACATGAGCAGGTGATCCACTACTTAAGCATCACTATGATAGGCATTGAACATTGATACATCCCGATCAAGAAGGAATGTTTAGCTCCAATATTTACAGTTTAAAAGAAGCATCATTACCTTACTGGGTAGACAATTCATGTCATTTCATGAGTTAACCGATTGAGAATACTTATGACGAAATTGGGATCATTGAATGGCAGATTGGCGAAATGGGGATTGCTGCTTTTACCATACGATATTCATTATGTACCACAAAAATCTGTTAAAAGGCAGGTGATAGCAGATTTCCTTGTAGAACATTATGTACTCGAGGACTCCAAACTACACAAAGACATCATGGACAAAGCTACTGAGGTTAATGCCATATCTATGGAACAAGCATGGCGATTGTTCTTTGATGGTGCAGCAAGGAAGTCCACAGCAGGAGTGAGAATGGTACTTATATCTCCACATAAGCATGTGATGCCTAAAGGGTATTCACTCACTAAGCCATATATAATAATATGGCAGAGTATAATGCACTCATTGTCAGTCTCAAAATGGCCTTACAATTTGGAGTGAATTATCTAAAGGCATATGGCGATTCAAAACTCATCGTCAACCAAATAATAGGCGAGTATGAAGTTAAACACGAAGCTCTCATAACTTAGTATCAAGTGTCGATCTAATTGGCTAACCAGTTTGAGTAGTTTTAATCGACCACATGACTTAACACAAGAATGTTTATGTTGATGCCCTCACATCCCTGGCCGTGACATTAGCATTACTAGTTGGAACGATTAGGAGTGTTGCCATTGGAAGTCGGGATCTTCTTTACCCTGATTCAATATTGGAGGTAGATGAAGTATACCAAATTCAGATAAATCAGGAGCCCCGAGATTGGTGGTTCCCATTCATAGACTATGCTCTATACAGAATCCTCCTGGAGGATCCGAAAGAAGCGACCGTAATTAAGAAAAAGGTTGAAAGATTCTAGTATGATGCGATGTTGGAAACACTATACCAAAAATCGCATGATAGCCTCCGACTGCATTGCATCTCAATGAGAGAAGCCTACAAAGTACTCGAGGAAACATACACAGTGGAACTTGCAGGGCCCATCAGCCCAAGCCAAAACTTTGGGACCACATAAGAAGACTGGGTTATTTTTGGCCGAAAATGATCATGGATATTGTAGCATACGCAAGGCGCTATCAGGCTTGCCAGGTACACACTAACCGCCGGAATATCTACATGCATCTTTAGCCAGTTGGCCTTTTGAAGCCTAGGGAACAGACATTGTTGGGCCAATTACCCCACCATCATCTAGAGGACTGGTTTATATTGGTAATAATTGATTACTTCTCTAAATAGGCGGAAGCGGTTCTCATGAGAGAAATTGCGACAACAGATGTGGTCAAATTTATTAAACACCATGTAATTTACAATTTTGGTGTTCGTCGCCACATTATACATGATAATGGACTTTAATTTTTCAATCAGGGCTTTGCAGGATTCTACAACAAGTTCAGAATCCAAAATATTGCCTCAATGTTGTACAACCTAGTAGCCAATGGCTTGGCTAAAGCTTGTAATACTATTATCAAGCTCCTCCGGAAGTTCATCTCCTCAAATCGATGAGACAGTGATGAGAAGCTAGGAGAGTGCCTATAGGCCTACCGCACCCCAACTAAATCTATACCATTCTCTTTAGTATGCAGCAATGAAGTCGTATTACCACTTGAAATCCAAATTCTCTCTCTAAGAGTGGTGCTAGCCATAAAAATAACAACTGAAGAAAAATATCAATGACGACTCCAAAAACTAGAGGTGTTGAATGAGAAACATTTACAAGCACAATAACAAATTGAGTTGTACCAAGCATGCATCTCACAGGCATTCAATAAAAAGGTCAGATACAGGACTTTCAAGGAAGGAGACTTGATTTTAATAATAAAAGGACCGATGGTCATGTCCCATAAAAATAAAGACAAATTTAAACCCAAATGGCAAGGGTCGTTTGTGGTAGAAACGATTTATTCAACCAGAGCTTACTGTCTAATCAACTAGGACAGCGACAGAATGATGATGCCTATTGATGACAAGTTTCTAAAGAAATACGAATAATGGTATAACATTGGCCCATTAATGGAAAGTTTCTAAAGCCTTAGAGGCAATGGGAAGAGGAAATAAGCCCAAGCAAAATTCTCAATAACTCATGCTAAAATAACTTGACTAGCCCCATACAAATGGTGATTGGTAAAGGCATACCGAATTCGTTGATAGCTGGAGATTTGCTAAAAATCCTATAGCAAATTTGTCATAATAAGACCCAAAGTCCCATAGGCTGTGGGAAGATGAAACATTTTGCCTCTAAGCCCAAATAAAATTCTCAACAACTCATCCTGCTGAGAGAAATAGTATGACTAGCCCAATACTAACGGCGATTGGTAAAAGCATGCCAAATCTATTGATAGCTGCAGTTTACAAAAAAATTTTGAACCTGTCATGTTAAACTATTATATCTGACAACAAGATTTCAATCATCTCACTCATATCACTTCATGTGGTCATCCATCACGAACCTGACATGTTAAACTCTTAGCTCTGACAACAAGATTTCAATCATCTCACTCATATCACTTCATGTGATCATCAATTACAAACCTATCATATTAAACTCTTACCTCTGATAGCAAGATCTGAATCATCTTACGCATTACAATAAACAACTTCTTTTTAATCCTAACCCGATTACCGACTTTGTCTGTCATCCAGATGAGTCATCCCATAATTTTGATCCAATCATCTTGGTATATTTAAAAGTACACATTTGCCAAGGTCCCATAAGTATGTTTAAAGTACACTTCTGCCTATAGTTTTGTCATCCTGACCCGACACCATCTTTATTTGTCATCCAGACGAGTCACTCCGTGACCTGATTATCTTGGTATATTTAAGAGTACACCTCGACCAAACCTCATAGGTATGTTTAAAAGTACACATCTGCCTATGGTTTTATGATTTTAACCCGATCACTGATTTTTTCTGTCATCTAGACTAGTTACTCCAAGATCCTAATCCGATCATTTTGGTATGTTTAAAAGTATACCTCTAAGGCTAGTTACTCCAAGATCCTAATCTGATCATCTTGGTATGTTTAAAAGTATACCTCTGCCAAGGCTTCATAGGTAGCCAAGTCCCCATACGTATGTTTAAGGTACACCTCTACCTATAGTTTTGTGATCCTAACCCAATCACTGGCTCTTTCTATAATCCAGGCGAGTCTCATGATCCTAACCCAATCATCTTGGTACGTTTAAAAGTACACTTCTACCAATGCCCCATAAGTATGTTTAAAATTACACCTCTACCAATGATTTTCTGATCATAACTCGATCACTGGCTCTATATGTCATCCAGGTGAGTCAACCCATGATCCTGACCTGATCATCTTAGTACATTTAAAAGTATACCTCTGCAAAGGTTCTATAGGTATGTTTAAAAGTACATCTCTGCTTATAGTTTTGTAATCCTGATCCGATCACTTGCTCTGTCTGATCAGCTAGGTGAGTCAACCCTTAATCATATACGATCATCAATTCTATCCAAGATAAATGAATGAATCACCCCATGATCCTAACACAATCATTGATTCTGTCCGAGACACATGGATGAATCATCCCATAAGAACATCAAAACAACCTCTGCCTACAATCATCATACCATAATCATCAAACCTTAATTATACTCATCATCTAAATTGCTCACTTTACTCATGCTATTGTCCTGACTTTCAAGATCAACAAATCATCATTATCATTTATCAGCTTTTGTCACTGATTGCCAAAATTATCAAAGCATAAAATCATCACACAAACATTATAAAATAAATGATAGAAAACTAATTAAGTTTCTTTATTCACGTTTGCAGGAATGAAGAAAACAAGCAAGAGTTAAACTTCATCATTTATTGTAGAAAGATAAAGAAAAGAGAAAGATACAAATGGATCAAAACTCCCCCCAAAGCCTTAGTTGACCCTTGGTTTTCCCCAGGACTTGTCATCAGGTTTTTTCCACAAAATGCAAAGTACGATGATGCAAGTTATTCTCACTGATGGCTAGTTATTGGGATACTCGAGCTCTGCCTTCTTCTATGACCCGAGTCCTCACTGTTCTTTTTTGTTGTAGTTGCCCCTGCTCAAGAATCAACTCTTCCATCCTCTTCGAAGAATCCTAATATTTGGCTTTGCTCGCTTCCAAGATGGCTTCAGCTTTAGTATAGTCTTCCGAGCATGAGAAATCGATACTGACTATTCTCAATCTTGAAGTCAGTCTTTTCTAAATTTGCAAGGATTGCTTCCTAATTGACTCTGAGATCAGCTAGCTCACGAGGCCAAGCTTCCTCATGATGCTAGAGTTCTTATTGAGCCATCAATTCGACCCACAACCCCGCCACTTCAATCTCAGCTATCACTGCTACATCTGCCTACTGGAGTGTGTTCATGACCCGGATTTGTTCCTCTAGAGCTGGTATAAGGGCCCGATAAGGTGTTGCTTGCTCGGGGCCTCTGATCCTCTCAATGTTGTCAAAATAATTTGTCAACACTGGACGCCCAAGCTTGAGAAAGTCACGTTGCTTAAAATCATGTTAATGCACCTTCTTAGCAGTTGTAGAAAGTCACTAACACTGAAGTTGAAAAATTCTTCTAGTGGATCTTCAGTGGAGAGTTTGAGAGCAGGAAACGACAATGCTGGGACCATAAGCGGAGTCGTGGCTTCTACTAAAATAGATGGCGTATGAGCTTATCCTTGAACCATGATCATGATGTGTAGAGCTAGCAGTTGTAACAAGGGATGGATTGAACTGGCTTTCCGAGTAGAGGCATGACTCTTACTAATCGCTTGGGAACTGGTAGGAGCAGAACTTGAAGACGAACCATCACTTGAACCCCCTCTCACCCCTGGTGCCGCCTCAAAAGAGAATAGTAAAGAATCCTCTACACCCATTGGTAAGGATATTGATGTTAAAATAAGTGAAGCAGAAGGATTCTTGGTCACCACCACTGATGGAGTCACAACAGATTAAGTAGTCGAAGGCGCACCGTAAATAAGGAGGAAACTGTCAGTAGAATCAAAAGTGGATGGGGTAAGAGATGGCAAGGTGACGATCGACTCTAAGGGAGTTATAGCCTCTAGTGTAGTGGTCACAAAAGGTAGAGGCCTATTAACATCACTTTCCAACTCATCCAGCCTAAGACGTGAGAATTTACTCGAA
The DNA here is from genome assembly GCA_036321105.1 of Dracaena cambodiana. Taxonomy (NCBI): domain Eukaryota; kingdom Viridiplantae; phylum Streptophyta; class Magnoliopsida; order Asparagales; family Asparagaceae; genus Dracaena; species Dracaena cambodiana. The sequence continues at coordinate 18,868,216 of JAYEPQ010000010.1, forward strand.
TCTAGTTGAGACATGAAGTAATCTGTATCATATTCATCAGCCAAACCTCCAAGATCACCTACGGATCCACTAACTCTAGAATAATCTACCTATTCTTTCAATTCCATTCTCATTGAGGAATGCATTGAGATCTGTGGTTGTTCACCAAAGGCCAAGGAAAAAGAGAGAGTATTAGAACTTTAACATATGATTGCAAAACAATGATGAAAATAGGCTAAATCTTACCAATAGAGACTAGCCCAGTGGTTGGAGTAGAAGGAGGAACAGTTTGAGTGTCTATCAGGGCGTCAGTCTCTCTAGTGGAGGGTAACTCGTCAGCATGAATTGGAGGATTAGCGACAGGTTCGTTTGGAACACTTGTGACTGTTGGAGGGTTTGCTAAGCCATCTTCTTGAGCTGGAATTGGTTGGAGCATTGTAGTTAGTAGCTTAGTTGCAAGCTGTACTGCTTCTTCTTTGGGATTATTGTAGTTTGAAGGGTGCATCGCACCGTCTTCCTTTTTCTACGGGAAGGCCCACCTTGACTTACCTGATGATGCTTGGGTGAGGGACTCCAAGTACTTTCATCCCGACCGCTAGGAGTGTTCAGAACTCCTTTAGCCCTTACAGCATCTTTGTCAGCGGCATCCTCTTTAGAGTTGTCTCCACTATCAGGCAACTCAGCCTCAAGATCTAGATATTCACCCATTCCCTTTTTAGCCACTGTGCTCTTAGAGAAAAAGGCTTCATCTCTTTGTAGTAACTATGATTGATTAAGAAATTAGGCACTTCTTAGTTGGCAGTGCAATACCAGGTGCAGAAACTAAGCATGGTGTTCAAAACCAAATATTTCTGAGATAAGCAAATTCTGCACTAATGCCCCTAATGACAAAATGGAACCATCCTTGTGCACCTTCGAATAGGTTGCACTGGTAAGCTAGAGTTGTGTTCAAATTATCGACATAAAGTTGGGTGCAGCTGAACTGGCAAGCGAAGTGACTTAAGATGTAAGGCTCTATATAGCACATGTTATCTCGCCTATACAAAGTTGCTTGGATGTATGTTTATTAACCACAAGAAGGCCCCGAAGATAGAGTGGAGAAATTGTTTGATCCTAGAATGTCCTTGAATCTCGATCCATAGCCACCATCCAGAAAGTCTGGGAAACACAGGTTGATCTCATAGTTTTGATTGTGTTGAAGGGCTTTGAGGATGACGGGCAAAGTTTGAAGCTATCATCAAAGAGGGACAGTGCATCACGAGCCATGCCTTCAAGTAAGTGTAGGGCATCTGCATACGAGAGTTTGGTGTCTTTATCTAATCTTTCCCTTCACCGTTTTCCCTTTAACCTTCCCCTTTGCTGCTTTAACTTGGAAGAAGCCTTTGGAGAGTGCCTTCAGACCACTCTGAAGATTGTACACCATGGCAGAGAGGAGTCCAAGTGGTCATCCATACACCAAAATAACTATTGGGTACACCACATTGATAGCGAGACATCTTTAGGGAGCAACGAAACTACACATTGCTTTAACCACAACATGATAAAACTAGTGATCAGACCTTGGCTTGACATGGGGAACACAGCTTAATAATGGAAGCGCCTGAATACTGTGCTAGCTTTGAACCCACTTCATCAGATTCGGCATTGTAAGACACATCCCTCATCTCTGCAATGCGTCTTTTAATTTCATCCTTATCGGCAGCCTTGTGGCCTACAATACTTCCGCGGCTCTCTTTAGATTTCTAAACAAATAAGTAGCCCACACCTTATGACCAACTCCCTAGCTCCTGGTGCCCAAAATATCAGCACAAATATAGAAGTGACACATTATCTCCCAATAGGTTTCGTATATGTGCTCATTTTTGGCTTTCAGAATATTCAGCTCCTTAGTTGTTGGAATATATTTATCATACAAAACTTCACCCATTGACAATACTGACACCTCGAATATAATGGAGGGCAAGTCCTAATTAGCCAACCGTAGTGAAGAACGTGCTGGTTTTGGAATTGTACTTTTTAGGAGACTAAATAAATGATATGGGTTCTGGGAGATACCATATTGGACGTCCCTGATCGTCTAATACAAGCCTATCTCTTTTAGGACTTATTCATGAGTATCAAGCATGTATCCCACTACCGAGCCCACCACATCTTACTCATGGATCGAATCTATCTTGAGCTTCTAAAGTTGTTAGACAGATACTGACCACCCTTCAATATGAATTTTCGAATAAAACTTTTCACTTGGATTGCAGTCTCTCCCACTAGATGCTCCTTGTTCACTCTCCTTGTGAGAAGTCTAGTCACAAATCTTCCTGGACCATCTTAATAAGGTCCATGAGAACATAATTTCCCTACCACCACTCCATCGTGCTCTCAAGTAATATCCCAGTCCATCTAATGCGGGGTTGATAATACTTGGAGATGTACCATAGGATAACTTCGCTCTACATCTGACAGAAACATGTGAAGGTCCCCAACCTAATGAAGCCACTTGAATTCTTTTTCAAATAGGATTTCATCCAAATCTAGACTCTATCTCCAAAAAGAAAAGCTGGCTTATCCATGGTCTCACGTTAAGAGCTTCGAAGGTAGCATCGTTAACGATCTCACAAAAGGTGGCAGGGCTATATCTAGTGAATTTCTCCTGACATTCTTGGTTGTCTGGGTTGTACACTAGAAATGAAGTAGCATGTCAGAACTGAGTTGCTCCGTCTGGTCCCTCAGAAAAGCCAAAGTGATGCTTCTTTGTTAGAGGGTCCACAGGATAGCTCACTGCAAGAGAAAAAGTTAAAGTGACTGACTGAAAGGAAGGAAAACAAGTGTGGAAGACAACACTTAAAAAATGATTGTGTTAAAACGTGAGGCTAAGATATCGTTGTGCTAAAATGCAAAGCTAAGCATTAGCTTCGTGCAGAGACAAAATAAGCGAGGCTAACGATATCTTTGCAAAAGTTATACAATGCAAAGCTATCATAGCCTCGCGTAAATTGCTAAAGTGTGAGGGTAGTACATAGCCTTGCATAAATTGTTGAACGCGAGGATAGTACATAGCCTCTGTAAATTGTTGAACGCAAGGATAATGGGTATCCTTGCATAATTTTGAAATTAAAGGGTTAAATCATTGGTTCGTCAAAGTGACAAAGAACGACAATCATTTCACCATCAAGAAAGCAATGTGAGCCTCAGAAAGATAACAATCATGGATGAAGAAGCCAGGGAGAGGATTTACCTCTGATCAGAGTCGCACACAGTGCTTCGGCGTCGCTGCCACTACCGCTAGCACTGGCAGCAGATGAGCCAGTTGTCGATGAGGATTGACCTTGGCTGTAGAAGGTTCACTTTGGTGCCATTTGGTGAAATTACAAAAAAAATTCTTTGGAAAAAGAGTAATGGGTTCGAAGGATTCAAGCTTTCTTTGGAAACTTGAGGAAGAAGGAGAAGAGTTCCCCTTTCAAAGGGTGGAACCAACTCTTCAAATTCACGATTGGAAATCGTACAAAATGCAAAGTTAATCAAGTAGCTTCTGACTGAAAAATAAAACACAAGGCTATCAAAATGCGAAGTTAACCTCTTAACTTCACATAGGGTAAACGAAGATCAGTTTGAAGAAATATTTACAAAAGACCATTGGACTTTGAGTGAAGTTTTTAAATCCAAAGTATTTCAAAGTTTTCCTACAAATTATGGCAATTTAAAAAGCTTTGGAGGGGGTTATGTTGAGGAAAAAAGTCAAAAAAAGGAACTTAAAAGCGAAGCTAGCTTTGGGAGCAGACCCACGCGAAGCTAAGACTTAGCTTCACGTTGGAGTGCAACATGAAGCTAAGTGACAGCTTCGTGTTCAGAAGCAATAGCCTCGCATCATCTGGATCTGAGATAGATTCTCAGAATTTATAATTGGATTTGAGAAGGATTCGAGATGATATGACATTCAAACAAAATCATATCAGGATGCAAGATTTAAGTATTTAAATCATGATCAAAAATTTGTTTAGAATCATTGACGAATACAAATATCTTTCTCCCCTATCTCTAAGGAAGCCCCATAACTAATTCATGCCTATAAATAGACTTTAAGAGGGGACTTTGGGAGGATTTTTGGCAGAAAAAGCTACATGTAAGGGGGCACCTCAAGGCAAGACCGGCAAAGAGCTAGGGCCGGCTTTCTCCTCTCCTTCACTGATAGTGACCTTCGAGCATCGGATCGTCAACAGAGTCTACGGGCTTGACTCTACTTCCACAACAAGAATCCACAAATTTTGTAAAAGAAAGAGAGATCATATAAGTTCTCTCATTTGGTTTTTTAAAATCTTTCATTGTATTTTTGAAGAAATAGCATAATTCTGAAAATCCATGGCAATAAAAGCATAAACAATTTTCACCAAAAACAACTGTATATGAGCCGCCAGATTAGGTAAACTATGTGAGTTAATAGCAAAATGTACTAATTCCATTTATCTTTGAAATTGTTTTTAGGATCATGATCTATACATCCTTAAATTATTTTGGATCAAATTCCATGAATTTCAAAGTTTATTTGTCATTTCATCAACTAGATACAAAATGTTGTATTCATCATAAACTGTCAATTTTGTATTTACTTGATAGAAGATTAAATAAAAACTAAAACCTAACAATTGTGTATGAATGAAATCTACGGAGTTGAGATCATAATCCAAAAGTAAATTATTGAAAAATTATTATCGATAGTGGGAATGCACCGCAGCTCAGGTAACTTATGTGAAGCAGTGACTCATTTCCATTATTATCATATATATATATATATATATATATATATATATATATATATATATATATATATATATATATATATATATATATATATATATATATATATATATATATATATATATATATATATATATATATATGATAATAATGGAAATGAGTCACTGCTTCACATAAGTATACAACAACAACTAATCCTTTTATCCCAAGTATTTGCGGTAGGCTACATGAACCAAAAAAAGAATCACGCCGGATCGATCACTTTGATATTCCTTCTCCATTCATTTCTATCAAGTAATATCTCCTTATTTAAACCTCTAAACTCCATATATTTGCGTATCACCTCCATCCATATTTTTTTCGATCTTTCATTTGTTCTTTTAACTTTTCCAACATTGATAAATTCCCATCTTCGAACTGGTGCATTTGTAGGCCTATGTTGTATATGACGAAACCATCGTAAGTGATTTTCTTGCATCTTTTATCGATGGAAGCTACACCTATCTTAGCACGAATATCTTCATTTCTCACTTTATCTCTCCTATTATTACCGCACATCCAACGAAGCATGCACATCTCCGCTACATTTATCTTCTGTGAATGACATGTATTTATAGCCCAACATTTCGTACCATATAATAAAGTTGGCCTACTAGCAGTCGTATAAAATTTTTCTTTCAATCTTAACGAAATGCTACGGTCGCATAAAACTCCCATTGCCCTCCTCCATTTCAACCAGCCAGCTTGTATCCTATGGTTAACATCAGTATCGATTTATCCATCATTCTGAATAATAGAACCCAAATATCTAAACTGACTGCTCATTTGTATCTCTTGCCTATCCAGTTTTACAGTATTATAGTTTATGGTCCGTCGTTTACTAAATTTACACTCCATATACTCTGTTTTAGACCAACTCAATCTAAAACATCTAGATTTTAATGTATGCCTCCATAATTCTAACTTGGCATTTATTCCTTCTCTTGTCTCATCAACTGTTCGCCATGAAAATTGCAAGCTTTTTATATTGAAGTCTTTTCAATAAAAGATTACAATCTAACGGTTTTCCGTTTACAGAAGATGAGGAAGATGGATTTCCTCTTTGTTTAAAACTGGGTTCCTATGTAGCTATGGAGGACGATCCTGCTCTTCGTTGACACTATGTATAATTTCTCTCAGTTGGCTAAAGGAAAAAGAAAGGCTCTAGACTCTTGATCACAAGGGGTAACTTTTAGGAGAAGATGTCCATCTTTGTCTGCGTCTCTTTCGCTCCTCCGCCTTTTATAGGGGTTCTAGAGTAACGTCCCGCCTCATTTGCTCGACCGTTAGCTCCCACTAATCGAGTAGTGCCGTCATATTCATTAGGTTGTTGCTCCCCCGATCGAAGTAGTGCCGCTGCATTCATTTGGCAGTTAGCTCCACGATCTGAGGTGGCAACTCTCTTGTTCGGGTCGGATGGCTTTGTATTAAACCCCTACCCGGCTGCTATGGGCAGTATAGTGAATCACAATTTTAGATTTGCGATCATGTTCTGTCGTCTGGGTCGCGAACCTCAGTCTATTAGGTTCGCGGATCCGTCGAGTTGTAGACTTCCAACTCTGAATTCACGGATCTGCTTTGTTTTCCAGAATTTTTCACCGACAAAACCCCCTCCAAAGTTTTCAAAACTCTCGTGATTTATGAGAAGTTTTGGAATACCTTGGATATATTATTCTGTATTAGAATCTTCATTTTTCATCTCTCTGGGAATACAATTCTATATTAGAATTTTTCTTCGATTGCCGATAGCATGACTCTATCTTCATATCTCTAACTCTCATCTTTGAAAGGAACACGACCCTGTATTAGCGCCGTGAATTTGCTGCTTTTGAAAGAAAACACGACACTATATTAGCGCCACAAACATCAATTCTTGAAATATACGACTCTATGTTAGGGTCTCATATTCGCATTTTGGAGAAAAAGACGACTCTGCATTAGGGTCGCAAACTTTTGCTTTGGAAGGAACACGACTCTGTATTAGGATCACGAACTTTCATTTTGGAGAATAAAACGACTCTGTGTAGGGTCACAAACTGTCTTTTCGGAAGATCGTGACTCTGTATTAGGGACGCGAGATTTTGCTTTGGAGAAGACAACGACTCTGTGTTAGGGTCGCAAACTAAAATTTATGAAGGATCGCGACCTTGTATTAGGGATGCGAGCTTTCACTTTGGAGAAGAAAGCGACTCTGTGTTAGGGTCGCAAACTAAAATTTCTGAAGGATCGCGACTCTGTATTAGGGACGCGGGTTTTCACTTTGGAGAAGAATGCGACTCTGAGTTAGGGTCGCAAACTAAAACTTCTGAAGGATCGCGACTCTGTATTAGGGACGCGAGCTTTTACTTTGGAGAAGAAAGCGACTCTGTGTTAGGGTCGCAAACTAAAACTTCTGAAGGATCGCGACTCTATATTAGTGACGCAAACTTTTACTATTTTGGTTGCGGAAAGGCCAAAAGGTGGTTGCTTTTTACGGCGTAAGGGTTGACACGTTCTCTGAGCCGCATTAAATGCAAAGGTACCCATGAGATTCGGGCCAGATATCACGTCTATCCAGAGATCTCGGTCGTCAAATCATCTGCTATATAACCTTCACTTTATGAGAGAGGCTACTCTTATCTCAAGAAATTTGAAATCCGATTTCTTCGTTAGAGTTCCTCAGACTTCTCGTCTTCAACCTCCTATAACTTTCGATTCTCTCTGCGAAGTATTTTCTCAATATGCAAAAGATGCCGAAGAAAACTTCTTCCTTCGATGCGACTGCCAGTGGTCGTCAAGATCCTCAAGCAACCTCTAGTTTAATAGTGGTTCAGCAGGAACCCTTGATTGGAGGTAATAAAAATAACTTTCGAAAGGCAGTCCCTTTCTCAAAACTTTTCTTATCTTGAATCTGAATGTTTTTTGCAGTCGATTATGCCTTGAATCCTTGGCCTAAGGATCATTATTTCGGATACTCGGATGGCTATGATGGGAAGAAAGAGTTCAGATTTTGTCATATCCTTCCACATTGTACAATATCAGACAACCAAGAGAGAGAAGACAAAATTCTCCATCCTTCTCGCTCAACATTATGAGAAATGATAACTAATGCACCTTTCGAAGGAGATGATCGGTCTCCGCTACGGAAACCCGCCTTTCTGTCTGGGGACCATGTTTCGGTGCCTGATAGCGGTTTGGAAGATGGAGATTACAAGTGGCTTCGTCAAGTTGAAAGTTGCTACTTGTTTCTCCCCAATGTAGAGAGGTCTTATCTGTTCTTATTCTTTCAATCCCTTTCTGTGCCCAGACGAATGGACTGGCACATAAACAGGCCGCAAGACAGCATCTTATTGGGGGGTTTCAATACTCAAGGTGCTTTTCCTCGTAGTACTGGAAAACACTTTTGTGGATTGCTTCCAAGACTGCTTAAACATGACCTCCCCAGAGGCGAAGTTCCCATAATCGCACAGATTTTCCTGCATCGATTCACCAATGCACAGGGGGAGTTTCCTATTCAGGATTTCGTCCCCCTGGATGGGTTCACTGCTCTTCAAAAGGAGAGTGGGCAGTCTTGACTGACTTTTTCCTGAAGACTTTCAGAGATCAACTTCATTATCCATGTCTACATCGTGCTATCAGAGCTGTTCGGCACGGTATTCCTGCTAGTAGATTCTATTTTTTTTGCTCTACTAGAACTGTACAATCCTGATACTTGCACCATTTTCTGCCCTCGAGGCGACTTGGGTTTTGCCCTTCATGAAATGTATGAAATTTTGGGTTTACCCATGGGAGACATCCCGTATGAAGAGTATGTCCTCACTAAGGAAGCACTCCATCTGCTGAAGGCCCGGAACCCTTTGGCCTATGATACTTACTGTGAATTACTCTGTCACTACCATATTTGCACCCACACATCCAGCACCCGCAGTTTGAAGCCAAAGAAGTGGCTGCAATATATTCTACCCAATTTTTCCAAGGGTAATCCTAATTTTACTCGCATTTCTCCTGTTTCTGAAAAGGAGGCTGAGAGAAGAATTGCAAGTTTCGGGACAGATGCTTATGTCGCCGAATCTGATGATGACGTTTTCAAAGCTGGGACGTCCTTTGAAAGCTTTCATTATCAGGTTCTTCAACCTTTATCTAATCATGCCTTCTTGGCGGGTTATTTGATGGTATGGTTGAAAAAGTGTGTTATTTCTTCGCAGGAAAACATACCCGTTAGGGCTGTATACCCAGCCGTCCTACTAGCATTAGGTAGGTGACTCAGTCTATTGCCCGCGATGGTGTGCAGCATCCAAAGCGGACTGAGGAGATTATCTGATAAATTCTGTAACGTGAAGAAGGAGCAGAGGACGAAAGGGGATCCGGTCATTAAGACTCCTAATCTGCGTATAGAACTCCCTTATACTGATTTGATGGCTTGGCTGGTTCTATATTACCCACTTTGATGAGTCCTGCCGACTCGCAGATCGACTTAAGTGCTCCCAAAGTCCAGCACTACGAGAGGTCACAATAGAGAGAGGGCTACATGGCCGCGATCCACAAGACCCTCTGTCATTTCTCGACTTTTGAGTTATTCAGATGTTTTCCGTACTTTCCAAATGCTAGGTACAGAGAGGAATTCGTGGATACTGCCGGTGCCGATAAATTCACTACTCTGTCCTCGGGGTGCTTCTGGTGGTTGATAAACATCCGCCCAGGACGTCTAGTTCTTCGTTTGGGGAACCATTGCTACATAGAGCCTTGCTACCCGAGTCGTTTCGCTCGACAGTTCGGGTATGATCAGCTTTATGTTGGTAATCCCAATAGAGAGATAAGTTTTGTTGGTAATCCCAATAGAGAGATAAGTTTTGTTGGTTTCACTTCGTCGCAGGTGGAACTCAGGCCAGATTTGATCTTCCGCTCAAGACTCCAAATTCAAGTATGAGCTTCAGTTTCTGTAAGTGGTTTGCGGATGCTAATTCCGCTCCCCATAATTTCAACATAAATCATACCAGTCTGCGGGAGATCAGAGCTTGGTATGCCCAGAAAAGGAAGGCTGGCAGTACGAAAGTGGCAGGGATGGAAGATTTCAGGGGAGACAGTGCATCTAATGAATCAGAACCGGTAACTCAACAGAGGAAAGAGGTCAATAATGCATCAGCTCAAACTGCCTCTCCTGATGCTTCTCCTCTCCCGACATCGAAGAAGACTTCTCCTCAACCGCAATCTTCTCTCAAGAAATCTTCACATAAGCGGAAGAGACTAAGGCGCCTTAGTGACTTGCCTACCATTCCGTAAGGGATTGATTCGCAGAGCACCCCATCTGGAACTGGCACTGCAACACCAACTCTGGTTCCCGAGTCCCTTGTTGAGGAACCCAAGGAGGATGAGAATGACTCATCTTTAACTCTCCACTCCCTTAAGAGGCGTCAGAGTCAAGGACCTGTTCTCTACAGTGATCATACTCCCGTTACTCAAGAGGGTTCTACCCCCCTATTTGTCAGGCCACTGTTGAAGTTGGTGTTTCTCTGGCCATACAAGAGGATTCTGCAGCTCCTGTTGCTCAAGACATTGCAGATGACGAAGTACAAATCATTGGGGAGATTTGCACATCAGATCCCCCAATAGCAGCACCTCCTTCAGGAAGTCAGGATGATTGTGAAGATGACTATAATGTCGACATTGATGATTTTCGATCTTTAACCCCCCCCCCATCAGACCATGCTAAGTATGTCTATTTGAGCAAGGACGTTCGAACCGAGGTATACGGGCCTGAAGTGTTTGGTCCTGAGATGTACGGACTTGGAGAATCCAGTGTCCAACCTTTAGGTCTGCATCTTCTTCCTTTAGTAATTATGTTTTTATTAAATGATACTGTAACTTTTAACTATTAACTTTCTCCTTTTGCTAGCTCCAGTTTCAACTCCAGATGCGAAGGTAGCTTCGCCAGATGACACCATCGCGGGAGCTGACATTGATGAGGCGACCGAAGTTACCCCTTCTACTTTTGATACCACGGAAGCAATGATCCCCGAGACTACTGTGTCTACGGTTTTGGCCGCAGTTGCTTTGACCGATGTTTTGGTTCAAGATGCTGCAGCTGGTAGCTCTGCTGAGGTCTCCAGAAGTCCCATTCCTCCTGATACTAGCCTGGTTGCCCCTATACAACAGAGTGCAGATCAATCCGCTTCAGCCTCAACCAGTATTACTCCCTCTTATGCGAAGATTGATTTGCTTGAAATTGATTTATTGAAAGATACGGTGGAGACATTCCTTCACTTCCTTGACCACTGCATTAATAAAATACTGAAGGGGGCTTCTTTTGCTTCACTCGCCAATGTTCTCAACATTTATTTAACTGGTATCATCAGTATTGGTGGAGAGAATAAAGCTGCTCCCTTTAGGTTTATGATAACTCAGCTTCAAAGTATGATGAATTCCTATCAAAAGCCAGAAGTGCTGATAAATCTGAGACAGTGGAAATCACTTTCCCAAAGCTGAAAGAGGAACAATTTAGGTTCCAGAATGAGACCCAGGAGAAGGCAAATGCTTGCAAAGCCTCCTTAGAAATGGGCCAATCATACCGCGAGTCCCTAGTTCTTCAAGTGGAGGCCGCTGCTTCAATTGTCAAGGACCATGACCAGGCTATCGTTAGGACTCAAGAGACTATCGCCAAAGCTCAAGCTTTCTTGGCCAAAATCACCAAGGAGCGTGATGAGTCAATGAGGAATCTCGCCAGCTTATCGCGCCAGCAGGATAATATAACCAGAGATCTCCAGGCGATACAAGCTGAATTGGATATGCTGGAGGCAGCTGCAGCGCAGATGTTGTTGCTAGTGATGAGGAATTACGTCGTTAAACTACTGTCCAAACTTATGAGACCCTCCAACAAGACATTGATGATGCAAACGAGAAAATAAAAGCCCTCTTGAATCATTGAACTGTAAAAGCTTGTATACATCCGTTTTAATTCTCTGCTCTCTTTTTTTTTGTAATAGTTCCCCTGTCATTTATAGAGAACCTAATTTTGGCCTTCCAAGGCATGGCTTTACAGTTGTTCTTCAAAGATTTGTAATGAACTTGCCATCTTTTGTCTGAAGTTTGCGAATCACTGTAAAACTCTGGCATCTGTGTATCTGTTACGCGACTTTCATAAGTCACGTGAAGTCTAGAGGTTCGCGGATTAACACCATCCATACTTAATTCGCGACCCTAATTCCGAAATTTTGGTTCGCGATGTTTCAACTGGAAGTTTGTGGAATAGACTATAGACTCTTTCAGAATTTGTAGAGACTTCTGCGAGCCATGGGATGAAGTTGTCGGGCGTGGAATCCCAAGCGTTATATGTCTTCATTAATGACGAGATCTCCGGGCTGTGATATCCAAACGTCCCATGCAACAGTAATAAATTCTGTTGAGATCTGAACTGAAAATCTTGACCAAAGATTTCGGTTTTATCTTTTCTAAACTGAAGATCACAGTCACCATACTATCTATATAAAGCACATGATCTCTTCAATGGAAGATCACTTAGCCGTGAGAAAATTTCTTCCCGACTTTCTTCCCTTCCTTTCTTTTGTGGCCGATCTACCTGTGCAGCCTTTTTTTTTATCTGAAGTAATGGATGGGAACTGGCATGTTACAAGACCTCCAGACTGCACCAAATCAGTGAGGTGTTCCACCGAAAAGGTTCTTCTGACAGCAGTCCTTTTCCTTAATTAAGATAAATCTCTTCTTCTGATTTATATCCTCCTCTTCCTTCTTTTTCTTTCCTTTTTTTTAACAGGGATTTAACTTGGCTACAGAAGATAACCGTAGTCATTCTCCTTAACAATGACCCTGATCCGATGGGCTCGTAATTGCTTCCAATACCTCGAGGGTCTTGGAAGGTCTCATGAATTTTTCATGAGAGAAAAGATTTCGGGTCTGTGGCATTGTTTTTCTTCTTTCCTAGTACACCACAAGGTTGGGGCACTAATGACCAGGACCTTGAATTTGTGCAACCCATCATGTTGTACGTCTGGGGTGTGCACTTGGTATGCCAGTTTTGAGCTAATCAAGTCACTGGCATCATCACTGGGGGAACCAACCAGGAGGTCCCTGATTGTGGTCGAAAAGAAGAAACAAGATTATACTCTTGAACCGTCCTTTAAGAGGAGGCTACAAGAGCAAATTGGAAGTGGGATTTTCGGGAGCAAACTTTTTGATCCGAGCCACGTTGAAAAAGAAGGCTATAGAAGCAAGTTTGTCATTCCAGAAGAAGATTGTGCAGGGACAAACTTTTTGGTTCGAGCCATGCTAAAGAGACAGCTACAGAAGCAAGTTTGCCATTTCAGAAGAGTCTGTAAGAGCAGACTACTGCCCTTAATCCATCCTTAGGAGAGAAGGCTACAGAAGCAAACTTTTCCCTTTTTTTTTTAGTGATTTGTATTCACCCTTGTTGACTGCATAATACTGGAGAATTCTCTATAATCTTGATCTGATGATGAATAAAGATGCTCTTTTCTGTTTACATAACTAAGAGTATCTGATGGATGATTCTATGCTGATTACCAGAGGTAACTGTTAACTTGATAATCTTGAGATCAATCAAAATTTTTCAAGTACCCAAAATTACTGCGAATGAAAGAACTTCTTGTTGACAAATTTGATTCGCCAGAGGTATTTTAACTTGGCAATTTGGAAAGAAGGAAAAAAAATGTGATTCGCCAAAGGTATTTTTAACTTGGCAATTTAGAAAGAGGGAAAAATGTAATTCGCCAGAGGTATTTTTAACTTGGCAATTTAGAAAGAGGGAAAATTGTGATTCGCCATAGGTACTTTTTTTACTTGGCAACTTAGAAAGCGGGAAAAATGTGATTCGCCAGAGGTATTTTTAACTTGGCAATTTAGAAAGAGGGAAAAATGTGATTCGCCAGAGGTATTTTTAACTTGGCAATTTAAAAAGAGGGAAAATGTGATTCGCGACCTAAAGATTTTTAGTCCGGAATCAAGAATCTTCATTAATGAAGTTATGATTACAGAGAAGCTTTTTGTTCATAGTTTGCATAGAACTACCCAGGTCATATTACAACTGGTGTTCTGCAATTTCACTAAGAATATTACTTCTTCAGGAATTTGCCGTTAATCGGCATCATGATCTTATCACCGTTCGGTTTCGCCAACCGATATGCACCGTTAGAATAGACAGTATCAATGACAAAAGGTCCCTCCCATTTTGGCAGGAACTTTTCCCTAGGCTTTTTGTTAGTATGATCGTTCTTCTGACTGATAGAACCAGATCACCCTTCTTGAAAGTTCTTCGTTTAGCCTTTTTGTTAAAGGTTCTGGAGATTCGCATCTGGTATAGTTCAAAATTCTGTTGAGCTTCCAAGCGCTTATCATCCAAGGCTTCTAATTCTTGGAGCCTTTGCTAATGCCTTTCTTCTTCCATCCTCCTAGTTGTTAATGCGACCCGCAACGATGGGGTTTGGATTTCCAAAGGCAAGACTGCTTCTGATCCGTATACCAAGGAGAAGGGCGTGGCATTGGTGGGAGTTCGGACTGTGGTGCGATACGCCCACAGGCACTCTTCGAGCTTTTCGTCCCAGTCCCTTTAATTGGATGACACAAAATTTTTAAGAAGTTTTATAATGGTCTTATTGAAAGCTTCTGCTAGACCATTAGCTACAGGGTAATATGGCGATTAAGCTACATCCTCGATCCTGTACTTGTTGCAGAATCTAGATTACACTTGGCTCACAAACTGGGGTCCGTTGTCATGAATTATTCTTCTGGGCACCCCCAAAGTGATAAAGTACATGGTGCTTGGTGAATTTGATAACATCTGACGGCTTTACTTCGGTTAGGGAAATGGTCTCAATTCAATTAAAAAAGTAATATGTTATAGCTAAAATGAATCAGTGTCCTCTTGTTGATGGTGGAGAAATTGGCCCTACAATGTCCATGCCCCATTGCTCAAATTGCCACGACGTAGCCGTTGGGTGGTGATACTCTGGAGCTTAATGTATAAAATCCGCATGTAGTTGGCAGGCCCTACACTTTTTGGCATAGTTAACCGATCCTGTCATCATCTTAGGCCAGTAATAATCCATTCTTCGGATTCTATCCCAGAGTTTTGGTCCTGGCTGGTGCGCTCCGCAGATGCCAATGTGAGCTTCTACAAGTACTGTTTGAGCTTCGCGGTTGGAGAGATAGCGAAGTAAAATTCCATCATGAGATTCCTATACAATGTCTGGAGCTCTGCGTTATAGTAGAACCGGACAGCCCTTCTCTGAATTGCTCTGGCTTCTTTTGGATCTTCGGGTAATATACCGTAAAGGATATAGTCTATATAAGGAAAACGCCAATCCCTCGGTTCTAGGCTTGATTCAAAAATGTCAGCTTTGTCTTTCTGTGGTTCTTTCATTTCCTCTCTGAGCTCGTCCTTTGGACAAAATAATTCTTTGCTTCCTACCGTAATTTGCCTTCTAGCATGTTTGAGTAAGGCTAATGAGCAGCTATGGAAGCTAGTGAATCTGCATAACTATTTCGGTGGCGCTTTATGTGGCTGATATAGAATCCGTCGAAACCATCAGCGATCGTGATCACCGCTTGGTAATACGGCAAGAGGTCTTCATTTTTGACATCGTACTCTCCTTTTACTTGATTTACAATGAGTTGAGAGTCCCCATATGCCTCCAAATATTTAACCCCCAGTTGCTTAGCTATTTTTAAGCCGATTAGGAGGGCGTTATATTCCGCGATATTGTTGGAGCACGAGCTTGTTAGTGAGTAAGCTCGTGGAATGATGTGGTTGTGAGGAGAGACGAAAACAACTCCTACCCCTGCTGTCATTCTTCCCTCGGATCCCATTCGGGAGGCACCATTAAAGAAAAGCTGCCATACACACTTTGAGACTGGAAGATTTTCGCGAGTTACCTTTTTTTGGAATCAGGTCCCACTCTTCTAACTCTCCCGGGATTTGTTCATATAACTTCGAGTATGCCGGGATTGGATGTCGGCTAAGAAGTCCGCCACGGCCTGTCCTTCAACAGACTTCTGTGGGACAAAGCGCATATCATACTATTATAGCAAAATAGCCCAATTGGATAGTCTTGAATTTAACGATCCAGGTCTAGTCATTAGTATTCTCAGGGGGTTAACTCTCGATACAACGTGGATGGTTTGTCCAACTAAGTAGCATTTTCTGTATTGCAAATACCAAAGCTAGACATTCCTTTTCCACAGGATTATACCGGTGTTCTGCCCCGATCATCATTCTGCTGAGATAGTAAATAGCTTGTTCATGACCTGACTCATTCTTCTGTGCTAGCAAAGCTCCCAAGGAATGGTCCATAGCCCTTACGTATTGCAGGAAGGGTATTCCCGAGACTGGAGCTACAAGCACTGGTGGCTTCATGAGATATTGTTTGACTTCTTCAAAAACCTTTTGGCACGCATCATCCCAAACAAATGACACTCCTTTTCTCATTAATCTGGTGAAAGACTGGCATTTACTAGACAAATTTGATATGAACCTGCAAATGTACGCCAGCCTACCTTGCAATCCCCTTAACTTTTTGAGGTTACGGGGAAGTGGTATGTCTTGGATAGCCTTGACCTTATCTGGATCAAGATGTATTCCTTTTGACGTTACGACAAAATCGAGGAATTTTCCACTAGAAACCCCCAGGAAAGACTTAGTTGGATTCATCTTGAGCTGGTGTTTCCTCATGTGGTCGAATACTGCCTTCAAGTCCTTCAAGTGATCGTCTTTGCTTCTGCTCTTAATCGCTAGGTCATCCATGTAACATTCCACTGTCTTCCGGAGGTGCTCTTGGAATATTACGTTCATGGTGCGTTGCTACGTTGCACCTGCATTCTTTAGGCCAAAGGGCATGACTGTATAGCAGTACACCCCGAGTGGCGTCCTAAAGGACATATGCTTCTCATCATCAGGGTACATCTTTATTTGATTATACCCCGAGAGCCCATCCATGTACGTCATACGCTCATACCCGCAAGTGTTATCTATCATAACATCTGTGATGGGTAGCGGGAATTCGTTCTTAGGGCAGGCCTCGTTCGGATCCCTAAAGTCTATGCATATTCGGATCTTTTCATTTTTCTTGGTTACGGGAACTATATTCGCGACCCAATCAGGGTGCTGTTCTTCGCAAATAAAGCCTGATTGAATCAACTTCTTGATTTTAGCTTCTATAGCTTCCATAATCTCTGGGCGGAATCTTCGTTACTGTTGTTTTACTGGTTTAGCCTCTGGCCGGATGTTTAATTTGTGAACTGCCATAGTTGGTTCTAATCCTGGCATTTCCTCATAACTCCAGGCGAAAATATCAATGTATTCGCGAATGAGAGATATCAACTCCTCCCTTTCTTCCGAGGATAGGTTCTCACTTATTAATATGGGTTTGGAATTATTTTCATCCCCCATATTGATTTGAATCACTTTGTCTTCAGTTGGAGGTTCGCACTGTTCAAACTGAATCTCCCATTTCACATTAAGATGCTTGGCCCAGGGGTCGTCTTTTATCGGCGAGGCTTCCTCTAAGCCTTCATCTTCTTGGGTCGTGGAAACCATATTTGCGGACACTTCGCGAAAAATCATGCTAGTACTAACATCTGAGTCCCAGTAGGATGATTCTGATTAATGATCGCATTGTCTTTCTTCGGTTTTCCCACATGAGGAACCTTCGGGAGTGGTGATGTATCCCAACCCTCTGCCGGTTTTCTAGTAATAATCTGGCATTTTCCCTTCTGGGACAAAAAGTTGAAGGATTGTCCTTCTTCCTCAATCATCTCCGGTATTTGTACCAAAAATATCTCCGAATCTTGCAGAGCTTCTCTTAAATCTTCTCTAGTAGATTTAAAGAGTTTCAGGAGCTCGTACAAGGTTGTCCTCGCTAGAATATTGGCCAACTTTATTAGAATGTCGAACTGGAATGACTTCCGCGAGTCCTTCGCAGGCTCTTTTCCCTTCTTCTACAGAACTTTATCAAAATTAAGCTCTTTTTGTTTGACTTTCTCTGGAGGTAGTTGGGAATCCGTTGCCTGGCCATAGTTCTTCAAGTAATCTTTTCCTGAACGGGTTCCCACGGGAGGAGGATCCGCGTCAGCCACCAAAGAATTTCCAATTTCCTCTTCCGAATCGGTCAAAACAGGAATGCTCCGTCATCTTCGGGAATCACGGAGACGACATTGGAGGTAAAGGTTTTTCCTCTTCGCCTCCTTCCAGATGAACTGGAAGTCCATTGTTCATCACTTAGGAGATCTGGATGCACCCACAGTATCTCCCCCCTATCAGTTTCAAAGGGAAACAATCCTTTCTTTTGCTGTTGGTGTGGATTAAAATTTACGACATGCATCGTGCCTTTAGGAATGGGTTGCACTCCATATTGAACTGTTGACTCTATCCAGTTGGGCACTTTGCCGAACTTAACAGTCACCATGTTCGCGGTCACCTTTTTCTGGTGCTCTTGGAGCTTGATGACATTAGCATTCACTAAAGCTTGAATTTTATCCTTAAGGATGTAACAGTTTTGGGTAGGGTGGTTAATGATCCTATG
The DNA here is from genome assembly GCA_036321105.1 of Dracaena cambodiana. Taxonomy (NCBI): domain Eukaryota; kingdom Viridiplantae; phylum Streptophyta; class Magnoliopsida; order Asparagales; family Asparagaceae; genus Dracaena; species Dracaena cambodiana. The sequence goes on from JAYEPQ010000010.1 coordinate 18,886,509, forward strand.
GTAGACATAGTAATTAGGATCATTAACTTTTCCTGCTTCTTCTGGATGCTTAGACTCCGGCAGCTTTAGCATCTTCTTACTCATGAGGAGGTTGAAGATAGTCTTCGTATGCTCATCCTTAAAGGAGTATTGCTTTTGCGGCATTCAAGTCTGAGGAGGGAGCTTCGGGGAAGCCTTCGCGGGTTGTGGCATATCAGTCACCACTGTCTCCTTCCCCTTATATCCTCGGGATCGGGACTTATAGTTGTTATCGCTACTTCGCTTCTGTTTCTCCTTGCCTCCTTCTTTTTCAAGTCTTTGCGCAATTTCTTCAGCTTCTTCAGCTTGCAGGGCGAGATCCTTCCAAGCTGAGGACTTTACTATTCCCATTCTGGATCTTCTCTAGTCTTGATTCGTTCAAGGCTCTATGCGTAACTCGAACTTCTCCAAAACTCCAGAAAAAGTTCTCAAATGCCGAAAAAAAGACCGATGATCATCTATGGATTGATCTATTATTGATTGATGATCTCTAAAGTCTCCTCAAAGAGGGTATTTATAGTTTTTAGTTTGAAAGTTCTGATAGGAATAGGAATAAAGGTTTCCATAGGAATAGGAATAGGGATTTCCATAGGAATAGTAAAAATAAGATTTTTGTATTCATCAAGCATTCTAATCAAATATTTATTATTGATTTAAATCTCTTGATTTGGAATTCTGATTGGACTCAATTTGGGTATTGGATAAGCCCAAATCTCAATCTCAATCAATTTAGGATTCTGATTGGACTCAATTTGGATATTGGATAAGTCCAAATCTCAATCACAATCAATTTAGGATTCTTAAGAATTTATTCACGCGGAGTTAAATACTCTAAATGCGGAACTAAATTCATCAGAATGCCGAGCTATGGATTGCTCCGCGTTTTGCTCAAACTCGAGGCTAAAATAGCCAAACGCGGAGCTACGGAGTTAGCTCCGCGTTCTGTGTGGAAAATTCCTTTTTACTTAGAAATTTTCACTGCCAACAGAACTCCCTCCAAAGTTTTCAAAATGGTTTAAAACTTAGCAAATTTTGAAATACTTTGGATCTTCAATTTGGTGATCAGGTTAAGATCAAGAAATTCGATAGAGGTGCTTAATCGCACATGCTTGAAACTTTGATGGCAAGGCTCTCATACGTAACTTGAACTGCACACGCCAAGATATTCAGATTTCCGCAGAGCCGCCTAATTGCACATGCCTAGTCCAAGTGCTCTCACGCGTAACTTGAACGGAGATGGGAATAATCCAAATCATACTGTCAGAGATAAAAGCTTAACATAACACGTCCACGGAATTTTTAGCAAACCCCCAGCTATAAACGGATTTGGTGAGGAACTTGATCTCCTCTTTCCGCCGCTTTAACAGGTAGTTAATTTTATATTTTTACCCCCAGTATGATAGGGTTGGCGAGGAACTTGATCTCCTCTTCCCGCCGTTTTAACAGCATTGGCCATTTTTTTATAGCACTCAATTAGCCATTCCAATGGCTATTGAGAATAGCAGAAGCATGATGTTTATCATCGTCAATATTTTCGACACCCCCAGCCAAATCCGACTGTTAACCAATGAGGACGATTAGATCGCAGCTGTGGTTCGTAGCATACCCAAGGGGCTAGCTTGCAAGTGCGGGTTGCCCGTGCTTGGTGTCGATATTGGCTTTCCTACTGGTACAGGGATCGCTCTGGCAGGGAACTCATTGGTTCCTACTACTAAAGTTGTCATATTTGCAAAAACTTTCTTCTGTTCCTCTTTAAGTGTGAGAATCCCAGCTTCTATCAATGCCTGAATTCGGTTCTTAAGAGGATAGATATCTTTAGTTGGGTGCCCGACATTCCGATGGTACAGGCAATAGTTGGGGTCGTTGGTTTTACCAGCGTCTTCCGGTTTTTGATTCTCCAGAAATTTCAACATACCCTTCCTGAGGAGGAGATGGAATAGAGTACCTGTCTGCTCCGTCTTGAATGTATAAGTTCTATCTTGTCGGGGCCTATTCTGACCTGCACCTCTCGGATTTTGAGGTCTTGGCTTTGGATCTGCAACTGACGTCATCACAGCCTTCCCTTTATTTTTTGGATTCTGTGGATATTGCCTGTTATTCGTAGAGTTTCTCGTGCTACGAGATTCCTCAATCCGGCGAATTATATCTTCCGTCTGCTCTCCCTGCTTTAACAGATCTTTCCAAGTTTTGGACTCTACAGCTCCCATTCTTATCAGCATGTCGGTCCTGAAGTTATGCTTACAGATTTCCACTAGAGTTTCTTGGGTCATACCGTGTCGACAATACACGGATTATTCCCTGAAGCGTTCAATAAAACTTTTGACCATTTCTTCTTCTCCTTGTTTCGTCGCGAGGAGGGAATGAACTGAAATTTCGGTATCATCCTCAAAGAAACGTGCTAAGAACTGTTTCTCGAGATCATACCAAGTATTTATGGTTCCCGGGAGCAACTGCATAAACCATGTAAAAGCAGGCCCTCGCAGGGTGCTCGCAAATACCTTGGTCATTATGGGATCATTTCCCATCAGATGACCTGCCTGCGATAAAAAGTAATATATGTGCTGGCTTGGGGACCGCTTCCCGTCATATGACTCCAATTTGCAGAGTTTATATTTTTCTGGATAAGGTGCCAAATCCCATTTAGGCGGGTATGGTCTTGAAACCCCCGATTCTTTCAATTCTTTCTTGTGCATTAGGGCATCCAGTTGGCTTTGCAATTTCTCGATATTTTCTCCATGAGGATCATGAAAAGAGTATTTATCATCATCCTCATGTATCGAATAAGCCTTTTCTTCTTTAGTTTCTTCATTTGTCTTATGTGGCGGTTCCGAAGAAGTTTTAGCCTTATCGTCGGCTATCTTCTGGGTATTTTCGACCACTTTTAGAAGCATTAGTTTGAGGTCATTAATGGCCTTTTGCTGACCTCGAATCATCTGTTCTTGGATTTCTATCCTCTGGTCAATATCATCTGACATGTCTACCACGTTCGAGTGTGATTTCAGTGATCGGGAGGATTCACAAGATTGTATAGAAGTTATGGCTGAATTGTCGCTGTCATTATCATAAGAATCTTTTGCAAGTTTCTTGTATTTTCGAGGAGCGACAGCGCCTGATTTGAGCCGGGTGAAATGATGAGGTTCTTCATCATCTGCATCTGACTCATATTCTTTCTCCAAAATCTTTTTGCCTTTGCTGACCATATTTGAGGTCACTGCATTTAATTCTTTTTCTTTAATTTTGTATCTCAGATCATTCTTTCTCCTCTTTGGAGTACCTTGACGAGACTCAGTTATTCTGTTAAATATAGACACTCTCTTCTTAGTACAACAGCAATTATCCAATACAACAGATATGGCTGTTATGAGCTGCTCACAATGACATGTTGAGTGTGGCTGAGCTTGAGTCATATTTCTCATTTTTGTCAAGTAATTTCTGAGATCGGTGACCTTGGATGATGAAGAATCGTGCGGGCCACCTGGTTGTTGAGAGGGTCCAGGGGCCCACTGAACCTTCTTGGAATCATTAGAGTCAAGTCCTGATCCAATAGTGTGATTATCAAACCTGATTCTATATTCAGGTTGATTTACGCGGAGTTGAGAACTAGCTTCGCGTTTTTGGCACGCGGAGTTTGAGTAAAACGCGGAGATGATTAATAGCTCCGCGTTAGCTCCGCGTTTTGGTTATTTAGCGTCGCGTTTTGATGCGATTAAACCTCCGTGTAAGCAGATAACCAGAATCTCAAATTGATTGAGATTATGATTCTGGACTTATCCAAATACCCGAATCAAGTCTAATCAGAATTCCATCAAAACTAAGATATTTGATTGGAATCCTTGATGAATGCGAGTTCTATTTAGATAGAAACTCTTGCATTAACCTGGGGCTATAAATACCTTCCTGGTGAAACCCTAGGGGTCTTCTTCTTTTCGGCATCGGAAGTCTCCTATCGATCCTTTGGCAATTCAAGTACGCGAGAGAGCCTTGAAGCCTTTGCTGATCATCTTCTGAAATCTTGGAGAATTCAAGTTACGCACAGAGCCTTGAGTTCGTGAAGATCAGAGAAAATCACCATCTTCTTTCTGGAGTTCTTGAGAAGTTCGAGTTACGCGAGAGAGCCTTGAACAAATCAAAGCCAGAGAAAATCATCTATATTCGGCCGATATCTTTAAAAGAGAAGATTTCAACGTACCGATCGTCCAAAGGAACTGCTTGACAGATCCCATCGCCACAGATCCCACAATTATTGTAAAAGAGAGAGATTGAAATATAAAATCCTCTCGTTTGTTCTTTTTATATCTTGTTCACTTTCATTGTAATTTAAGTTAATTCAATGGGAGGAAGCGAAGGAAATTTTGCGACGAACAAACTGGCGACCACAGTGGGAGCCATCTCTTTCACTGATGAAGAGATTGTGGCGCAATCGGACGTTGACTTGATCGGATCCGAAGTAGACACGCTGGTCGTTGAAATCGACCAGCAGAAGTACGAGGAGTTCCTCTCCTCCGGATCAGGTGACTTGGATGAGACACGGCACTATCGCCGTATGTACTCCAATGCCCGAGTGACGGGTAGAAAGGTATCCACCGAGAGACGGGGATCCTTGGAGACTACGGTTATAACGCCGGAGTCCACACAAGAAATCCTAACCGAGGAAGAGCTTCCGATTGCCGAAGAAGACATGGGAACTGGACTGACCAGGACCCAACTCCGGAACAGGAACCGGAGAGCGAGGCGTAGAGCCCTCAAAGCCCGCCTTGGACGCGGAGCTAACTCTAGAGGACGCGAGGCTATGGTCCCTCGCAAATTGGCTCGTGCTACCCGCGAGACCAATCTCTACCGCGTTAAACGCGAAGATACAACTTGCCTTAAAAGCAAGAAAAAGCCAGCGTGTGATTTTCCACGTGAGGCTGGTAATACTGGCGAGTTACGCAAGATTCCCAACACTCGCGAGTTACGCGAGTATAAAAATTATTCCAAGCCAGCGTGTGATTCTCCACGCGAGGCTATTACTGTGCCTAGCGAGAGACGCGAAGCCAGTAAGGGTTGCGCTAGTCGCAGAATACCCAACACTCGCGAGTTACGCGAGTATAAAAATTATTCAAAGCCAGCGTGTGATTCTCCACGCAAGGCTATTACTGTGCCTAGCGAGAGACGCGAAGCCAGTAAGGGTTGCGCTAGTCGCAGAATACCCAACACTCGCGAGTTACGCGAGTATAAAAATTATTCAAAGCCAGCGTGTGATTCTCCACGCGGGGCTATTACTGTGCCTAGCGAGAGACGCGAAGCCAGTGATACTTGCAATAAACGCAAGACTTCTGACACCCACAAGGAACGGGAAGATGATTGGCAGATAGTTGTCAGTCGTAAAAACCGCGCTAAGCGCGAAGCTATGATCTGCGTCAATCGCGAAGATAAGCCAGCGTGCAAGAACTTCCTTTCACGCGGGGCTATTATTCCAGAAGCTAAACTTCCAAGGACACACCAAGCCAGCGAGAAACGCGAGGCTAGTATGGATAAGCGCGGAGCTATTCCTCAGGCCCGCAATATAAAACGCGAGGCTATTCCTAAGCCACGCGAGGATCGGTTCGACCCCAGAGTCAGGGTTGATCAATCAAAGAAGCTTCAGTGGATTCCTAAACACTCTCAAGAGTTGAATGGACCTCTTGATTTCGTGGCTAGAGGCACTGACCTCAGGGAGCATCTTTCTAAGAAGAGAGGCATACACCAACTTCGAGTTGAACATAGTTGCCATTGCCAGCAACTTATGACAACAGTATCAGCCGTGATGAATAACTGTGGCTGCAGCAAGAACAGGATATCTGTGTTCGACCGATTAAATGAGTCAAACCAGAATCCTGCTAAGAAGACAAGAACCACTCCCCTGAAACAAGGGAGAGCTGTAACTTCCAACATGGTAGGAAAAGAGAAGAAAATTGCAGAGACGGATGATGATTCAGAATCGAGCGATGATGAACCTCATCGTATTACTCGACTAAGATCAGGAGCCGTCCCGCCCCGAAATTATAAGAAACTTGCAGGGGGTTCTTACGATGAGAACAGCGATAATTCCGCTATAGCCTCGCCCCCATCCTCTATATCGTCTCGGCTACAGAAGTCAGCATCGCACATGGCAGATAAATCTGGTGATATCAATCAGAGATTTGAGGCTCAAGAAAGAATGATTCGAGAGCAACAGAAAACGATTGAAGATCTTAAGATGCTACTTTTAAAAGTTGTTGAAGATAATGCTAAACAGGGCAAGAAGAATCCAAATGAAGAAGAACAGGAGGAGAAAGCCCACTCGATGCATGAGGAAGAAGACAGATTTTCTTTCCATGATCCGCATGAAGAAAAGCTTGAAAAGTTACAGAATCAACTCGAAGCCTTGATGCGTAAAAAAGAGTTGAAGGAGTCAGGAGTCTCTAGACCATATCCAGCAGAATGGGATGTGGTACCCTATCCTCCAAAGTATAAGCCGCTCAAGTTGGAGCCCTATGACGGGAAGGGATCGCCCAGTCAGCACATCTATTATTTCTTGTCCCAAGCAGGACACTTAATGGGTAATGATCCCATCATGACCAAAGTATTTGCAAGTACTTTGCGAGGGCCTGCCTTTACTTGGTTCATGCAGCTGCCCCCAGGTACTATTAATACCTGGTTAGATGTTGAGAAATTATTTCTCTCACGTTTCTTCGAGGATGACACCGAGATTACGGTTCATTCCCTCCTTGCAACTAGGCAGGGGGAACAAGAAGCGGTTAAAGATTTCATAGAAAGGTTCCGGGAGAAGTCCGTACATTGTAAACACGGAATGATCCAGGAAACTCTAGTCGAGACATGTCGACACAACCTTAAGACCAATGTGCTCCTCAAAATGGGGGTCGTAGAGTCTAAGACGTGGAGGGACATGCTCAAACAAGGAGAGCAAGCTGAAGACTTGATTCGCCGAGTTGAAGAGTCCCGCGGGCCAAGAAGTGCTGGGGGTAGTAAATCATATACCCAAAACAACAGCAACAAGAATAAAGGGAAAGCAGTAATGTCATCAGAAACTGCTCCTCAGAAAACCAGTCCTCCGCCAGAGCCGAAATCTCAAGGTCAGCGAGGGTCAAGGCAAATTAGACCGCAGCAAGAAAGGAATTACACTTTCAAAGCTGAACAGACACCAGTGCTCTTTCACCTGCTCCAAAAGAAGGGAATGCTAAAACTTCCGGAGAATAAGAAGCCAGAAGACGTTGGTAAGATAAAAGATCCCAACTACTGTCTCTATCACCGGAATGTTGGACACCCTACCCGGGATTGTTTTCCCCTTAAGAACAGGATCCAAGCACTAATAGAAGCTGGGGTTCTGACGCTTAAGGAAGAGCAGAAGAAGGTCACTGCTAATATGGCAACCATAGTGGTTGGAACCCACGAGTTCCCCGCAGGAGTGACCCCAATCCCAAAGGGTGAGGCAGTTACAAAGAATCTTAATCCTTACAACAAAGCCCAAGAAGGACTTGTCCCCATAACAACCCAAAGAGGGGAAGTTATGTGGGTTCACCCTGATTTGCTGGAAGATGAATAATGGACTACTTCAAGAGGTCCAGAGAAGAAGCGGGTTGTCAATGCCATCTCTGCAGATATAAAGGAAGAATATATAGCTTCAGGCGCCTTCACAAGTTCTGAAGAAGAACCCAAAACTATGGCCACCCATCAAGATGGGGCAGGCCCTTCCAGTACTTGATCTGGAAAGACATATCTTAAGGACTACACTAGAGTGGATCCAAAAGATATCTATGCAGAACTTGCAAAGCCTGCGAAGCAGAAAAGACTTTGTTTCCAGAAGAATTCTACAACAGATGAAGGAGCCAAAGAAACTCCCTTCGAATTTGACATAATCGCGCAGTTGGCTAATATCCCAGCACGAGTGACGCTTTACGAATTGTTGAGATTATCAAAATCAACACGTGAAGCTCTAAGAGAGGCCTTGGCAGACTCTGAGTCGTTCCTAGCTCAGATTGTCGAGCTGGCCATCAAAGAGCGAGACTCTTGCCCCCACTGTCATCAAGTGAGGAGGCAGGTCCCACAAATTATCTTCTCTCCAGAAGACATGCAGGTGAGGAATATAAAGCATAATAGGCCTTTATATTTCACTGGATATGTCGGGTCCACAAAAGTGGACCGAATTCAGATTGATCCAGGTTCTGCACTCAGCGTCATGCCCAGTAGATTGATGCAGCTGTTGGGGATTTCCCTTCATCGCTTGACACCTACACACACTACCATCTATGGATTCAACGCTAATAATAGCCATCCTCTTGGTAAGATCCGATTGCGGTGTCAAATTGGAGACTTGAAAACGGAGGTTACATGCTACGTAATTGATGCTGATACCTCCTACAATATTTTATTGGGACGACCTTGGATTCACTCTCATATGATAGTTCCGTCGACTCTTCACCAGTGCATGAAATATTGCGATGAGGAAGGAGAGGTCCGGACACTAATTGCTGACAAGCAGCCATTCAAAGGGTTGGAAAATTACTTCACAGATGCTGCACTCTACAAGCCAGCACATGAAGCCTCCAATGACGGTCTTAGCAAGTCTCCAAAGCCCAACGACAGTGGCAATGAAGCCGACACTGAGTACGAGCTCCTTAGAGAAGATGACGGGGGTGATTACGAAATCAACCCTCACCTAGATCTTAGCTTAGGTCTTGATAATATAGTGGATGTAATAGAAAGTGAATGGGTTATTAATGAAAGTGTAAAGTTAGTCTACGAGCATGCTGTAGCTACTGAGTCTGAGCCCTCTTGTACCTCCACCGAAGCGGATGGCCTGACCGAACTTGAAGTTCTGGTGGCATATCATTTGCCCCTCAAGTCTTCCCTCCTCTCTCAATTAAAAATAACCGAGGATCAAGGGCACTTATTTGAAGTGCCTCCCCGACAGAAGTCCCAAAGGCCGATCATGTTCGGCAAAGTGGCCACGTCGCCTCGACAGAGACAAATTAGTGAAAGTGATGAACAAACATCACCTCAATTTCACTTATATGAGCAAAGGTCCCGACAGATGATGGAGAAAATGGGATATAATTTTACCCAGAAGCCGGGATTAAACTTCGGAAAAGGAAGACGGAATCTCATACCCTCGTTTAGACCGAGAGGAAAGAGCCCTGATTATTATCAGAAGACCCGCAGGGGATTGGGTTATGTATCTACTCCACCTTCGTCACCATTAAAAGCTGAAGAGAGTTCTTCGGCCAAAGAAGAAACATCTTCACCAGATCATGATTCAGATATAAGCACCGGTGCTTGGTTTCAATCTTTGACAATCAATATGGTTTCAGCTGCGCCAGAAAGCGACGAGGAACCAATTGACATTCAAGATGATGCTTGGGCTAAACATATGGATACTCTCTGGGATGTCCGCTTTGAACAGCGTGACCCGCCCACAGAAGACAAATTAATACAGGTTAACATGGGAACAGAAGAAAATTCGAGACCCATTTTCATAAGCGACACACTAACTCTTTTAGAAAAGGAGGAACTTATATCTCTTATCAAAGAGTATATAGATGTGTTCGCATGGAATTATGAAGATATGCCTGGGCTTGATCCTCAAATTTCCACACACCGGTTAAATATAAAAGAAGATGTCAAACCTGTTAAACAGCAACAGAGGCGTTTTCGACCGGAATTGATGGAGGCAATAGTTGTTGAGGTCAACAAGCTTATACAATCCGGGTTCATCCGTGAAGAACAACACCCAGACTGGGTGGCAAACATAGTGCCAGTTCGCAAAAAGAATGGCAAAATCCGGATATGTATTGACTTTCGAGATCTGAACGCTGCATGTCCCAAGGATGAATTTCCACTCCCCATCACCGACGTAATGATCGATAATACTTGCGGTTATGAGAGGATGTCCTTTATGGATGGCTTCTCAGGTTATAACCAAATCAAGATGCACCCGGATGATGAAAAGCATACAGCTTTCAGAATGCCACAGGGGGTATACTGTTATACGGTGATGCCATTCGGATTAAAGAATGCAGGTGCCACTTGCCAACGCGCAATGAGCGCCATATGTAAAGAACACCTACGCAGAACAGTAAAGTGCTACGTAGATGACTTGGCGGTCAAAAGCAAGAATAAAGAAGATCACCTTCAGGACTTGAGGACGGTCTTTGATCTCATGAGGAAACATCATTTGAATATGAATCCCACTAAGTCATTCATGGGGGTATCCAGCGGGAAGTTTCTAGGGTTCGTAATAACTTCAAAAGGAATTTTCCTCGACCCTGAAAAGGTAAAAGCGATTAGCGAAATGCCGCCTCCCTGCAATCTTAACGAATTAAGGGGATTACAAGGAAAACTCGCTTATATTCGGCGCTTCATATCCAACTTATCTGGACGATGCCAACCATTCTCCAAACTTATGAAGAAGGGAGTGTCTTTCATATGGGATGAGGCATGTCAGCAGGCATTTGATGACCTCAAGGAGTACCTTACTAAGCCTCCTGTACTAACGGCACCAGCCCCTGGGCAGCCCTTTCTTATATATGTAAGGGCCATGGATAATGCTTTAGGAGCACTACTTGCTCAATATAATGAGCACGGCCATGAACATGCCCTCTACTATTTAAGTAGAACAATGGTTGGGGCCGAACAGCGATATACCCCGATTGAAAAAGAATATTTAGCCCTAGTGTTTGCTGTTCAGAAAATGCGACACTACCTTTCAGGGCAAACAATTCATGTTATATCACGGGTTAACCCCTTGAAGATTCTAATGACCAAACCGGGATCCTTGAATGGCCGATTGGCAAAGTGGGCGCTCTTACTATCACCCTATGACATACATTTTGTCCCTCAAAAGGCCATGAAGGGACAGGCAATCGCTGATTTCCTTGCAGACCATCCAATTTGGTCCAAATTAAAGCAGACATCAGAAGTCAACACAGTTACCAAAGAACAGCCTTGGCAAATGTTCTTTGATGGTGCCGCGAGACGATCTGTTGCTGGACTGAGGGTTGTGCTAATATCCCCACATAAACATATATTGCCTAACGGTTACTCATTAACAGAACCGTGCACTAATAATGTAGCGGAGTACAACGAGCTCATTATCGGCTTAAAAATAGCTCTGCAACTAGGGGTGAACCATCTAGAGGCATATGGAGATTCTAAGCTCATTGTCAATCAGATGACAGGTGAGTATGAAGTCAGACATGAAGCCCTTATCCCCTATTATCAGCTAGCTATTGAGCTAGCAGGATATTTTAAACAATTCTACATATATCATGTATCTCGAAACGAGAATATTTATGCAGATGCTCTTGCCGCATTAGCCTCAACGCTGGCAATCCCGCCAGGTGAAGCTAAAAGCATCACCATTGGTAGTAGAGAACTCCTCCACCCAGATGTGGTATCTCAAACCGAAGAGGTATGCCAGATTGGCCTAAACTTAGAGCCCCATGATTGGCGATTTCAATTTGTGGATTATGCTTTGCATGGGATATTACCAGAAGATCCTAAGGAAGCCACCTCAATAAAGAGGAAGGCCCAAAGATTTTATTATGACCATAAACTTCAGACTTTGTATAGAAAGTCAAGAGGTGGTCTATTGCTACGCTGCATATCGAAAGCAGAAGCAGAACAAGTGCTGAAAGAAACACATGATGGAATATGTGGAGCTCATCAGCCCAGTCCCAAACTTGGAAACTATATAAGAAGGCTGGGGTACTACTGGCCGAGCATGGTTACGGAAGCAATAGCATACGCTAAACGATGTCATGCATGCCAAATACATGCCAATTTTATTCATCAACCCCAAGAATACTTGCACAATACCGTCGCAAGCTGGCCATTTGAAGCCTGGGGAATGGACATTGTGGGGCCAATAACTCCCCCGTCATCCAGAGGATCGGTTTATTTTTGCAATAACCGATTATTTTTCAAAATGGGCCGAAGCCGTGCCCATGAAAGAGGTGAAAACGGTAGATGTGATCAAGTTTATCAAGCATCATGTCATTTACCGATTTGGCGTCCCTCGACGGATCATTCATGATAATGGTCCACAATTCATCAGTCAGGGATTCTCCAGATTCCGCAATAAATTCAGAATCAAAGATATCGCTTCTACACCATATAACCCTGCGGCTAATGGGTTGGCCGAAGCTTTCAACAAGACGATCATCAAACTCCTTCGGAAGTTCGTCTCCTCCAATAAACGAGATTGGGATGAAAAGTTGGGAGAATGTTTGTGGGCTTATCGCACCACCGTTCGCACCCCGACTAAAGCAACCCCGTTCTCTTTGGTTTATGGAAGTGAGGCTGTTCTGTCTCTTGAAATCCAGATACCATCATTAAGAGTAGCTTTAGCCACAAAGATGACGACAGAAGAACGCCATCAGCAAAGATTGCAAGAACTAGAGGCGTTAGATGAAAAACGTCTCAGGGCTCAACAACAAATTGAGTTGTATCAAGCCCGAATATCTCAAACGTTCAATAAGCACGTTAAACCAAGGACCTTCAAACAAGGAGACTTGGTTCTGGCTGTTAAAAGGCCAATGGTGCTAACCCACAAGACTAAGGGTAAGTTTGAACCCAAGTAGGAAGGACCGTTTGTTGTGGAGACAGTATACTCCAGTGGAGCTTATCGCTTAATGAATCAAGACGGCGACAGGATGATGATGCCGATCAATGGCAAATTTCTAAAGAAATATTATTCTTAGTACCCCTGGAGATACGCGTCCAGTCTTTTTCTTAGGCATGCGCAGTTTGGCGCCTCTGACCTAAAACCTGGTGAGTTTGGTTCTCAAGTTTGAACCACCTCCAGTCTTTTTCTTAGGCATGCGCAGTTTGGAGCCTCTGACCTAAAACCTGATGAGTTTGGTTCTCAAGTTTGAACCACCTCCAGTCTTTTTCTTAGGCATGCGCAGTTTGGCGCCTCTGACCTAAACCCTGGTGTGTTTGGAGTACCCAGTTCAAGTTACGCGAGAGAGCCTTGAACCGCCTCCAGTTTGGTTCTCAAGTTTGAACCACCATCAGTCTTTTCCTGGGCATGCGCATTGAGCGCCTCTGACCCAAACCTGGTGTGCTTAGTTCTCAAGTTTGAACAGCCCCCAATCTTCTTTTAGGCATGTGTAATTAAGCGCCTCTGACCTAAAAAGTATGAATTGCCCAACGCCAACTAGGCAATGGGAAGAGAACTAGTTTCTCGCCAACCCATCATGCTGGGGTAAAAGTATGAATTGCCCAATGCCAACTAGGCAATGGGAAGAGAACAAGTTTCTCGCCAACCTATCATGCTGGGGTAAAAGTATGAATTGCCCAACGCCAACTAGGCAATGGGAAGAGAACGAGTTTCTCGTCAACCCATCATGTTGGGGTAAAAGTATGAATTGCCCAATGCCAACTAGGCAATGGGAAGAGAACTAGTTTCTCACCAACCCATCATACTGGGGTAAAAGTATGAATTGCCCAACGCCAACTAGGCAATGGGAAGAGAACTAGTTTCTCGCCAACCCATCATACTGGGGTAAAAGTATGAATTGCCCAACGCCGACTAGGCAATGGGAAGAGAACTAGTTTCTCGCCAACCCATCATACTGGGGTAAAAGTATGATTTGCCCAACGCCGACTAGGCAATGGGAAGAGAACTAGTTTCTCGCCAACCCATCATACTGGGGTAAAAGTATGAATTGCCCAACGCCGACTAGGCAATGGGAAGAGAACTAGTTTCTCGCCAACCCATCATACTGGGGTAAAAGTATGAATTGCCCAACGCCAACTAGGCAATGGGAAGAGAACTAGTTTCTCGCCAACCCATCATACTGAGGTAAAAGTATGAATTGCCCAACGCCAACTAGGCAATGGGAAGAGAACTAGTTTCTCGCCAACCCATCATACTGGGGTAAAAGTATGAATTGCCCAACGCCGACTAGGCAATGGGAAGAGAACTAGTTTCTCGCCAACCCATCATACTGGGGTAAAAGTATGAATTGCCCAACGCCGACTAGGCAATGGGAAGAGAACTAGTTTCTCGCCAACCCATCATACTGGGGTAAAAGTATGAATTGCCCAATGCCGACTAGGCAATGGGAAGAGAACTAGTTTCTCGCCAACCCATCATACTGGGGTAAAAGTATGACTTGCCCAACAACGCCGACTAGGCAATGGGAAGAGAATAAGTTTCTCGCCAACCCATCATGCTGGGGGTAAAAAAAAGTATAAATCGCCCAATACCGATAAAGTAAAGGGAAGAGGAAAAGTTTGGCATTTAAGTCCAAACATAGTCCTCGACAACTCACCATGTTGAGGGAAATAACATGGCTAGTCCAACTCAAACAGTAGTTGGTAAAGGCTAATCAAATCCGTCGATAGCTGGGGGTTTGCTAAAAATCTCATATTAAACTTTAATTGTTATTTCGGTTCAAAAAATTGAGCATAAAACGGTACCGAGATAAATCGTTTTGACGACAGGTTATTTGTTGGGCAAGCAAATCTGTTTTGAAGCCGGCAAATAAAAGAGTCAAAAGAATCATCTTTATTAAGGTAAAGATACAAAAAGAATTTCAAAGAAACATAGTAAAGTTATCTCTCTCCTGTTTACAAAGTTCTTATTACAAGGAAGATAAAAGTGTAAAGAGAGATGAAACTATTGGCCTCCCAGAAGTCTCAATTGGTTTATTGTCTCGTCCAAATTTCTACGATGAGAAGCCTCCACGGTTTGCTGAGCTTGCCTACGCAACTCATCATCACTTATTGAAAGTTGTTGCTGACGAGATTCTTCTATGGCACGATTCCTGGCCATCTCTTCCTGCTGAATCTGCTCCTGCTGGACAAGCAACATCTCCCGTTTCTTGACAGATTCTCCTAATCGGAGTTCATTTTCTATCAAGGTGGCCCGAGCTCTCGCAATCGTCTCCTGGGCTTTAGAGATGGCCGCCTGACTTTCCTCAATTCCGAAGTTTACCCTTTGCAGGTCGCCAATAACGGATTCCTGACTGGCCTGGAGCTCTGTCAGCTCCTGAGACCATCTCTCCTCCTGCTGCCTTAAAATAGTTCTTCGAGATAAGGATTCTGCCCGAAGCCGCACCAGCTCTATCTCAGTGATCGCCTCCACATCCGCCTGACGGAGTGTGTGTAGCGTGGTCACCTGCTCTTCTAAAGCTGCAAGGCGGGCCCGGTATGGAGCTGCTCGATCTTGTCCACCGAATTCTTCGATATTTTCTAAATACCGGAGTAACAGTGGACGTGCGAAGTTGAAGGAATCGTGGCCAGCAAGAACCATCTCGACACATCTTCTTAACAAATGCATAAAATCCTCGACAGTGAAGCCGAAAAGTCTTTCAAGAGGATTTGCAGTGTCGGTAGGCAAAGTAGGCAATGCCAAAAGAGGTGTCTTGAGCAAGGAAGCAGTAGTGGCTGGGATTGGAGAAGAAGAAGTCCGTCCCTGGATTAAATTCATGATCTGAGGGACCAGTAGAGCCAGTGCAGATCTGGAAGAACTGGAGACCCCAGACGAAGTACCGTCGGTACAGATCACTTGGGTACCCCCACCAACAGGAAGAGAAGATGGGACCACTTCGCCTGAAACTCCTTCGGTGGGAGAAGCATCTTCGAACGAGAATTTCAAATTATTCTCCTCCCCTGCTGGAAGGCTTGGAGTCGAAAGAGTTGCAGGTATCTCAGCAGCCACGACAACAGACGACGTTAAAATCGCTGACTGAGAAGGCACTCCAACGACCGTGGGAAATGTCTCAGTAGAGCAAACGGGTGTTGGAGATGGCATGCTAGGAGAAGGTGTAGCCTCATTAGCAGCAGCTGCAATAATAGTCTCAGTTCTCTCGTCACTTCCCAATTCGTCAATTGGGGGAATTAAGGAGGAAACAGATGCAGGAGCCGGTGTGGAATAATCAGCCGCAAACTCATCAGCAGAGCTACCCACACCACCAACAGAGCCAGAATGGTCCATTCTATCGTCAGACTCTACTTGGGTAGTCGAGTGCATTGGCGAAAGAAGTTGATCACCTACATTTCAAAAGACCAGAAAAGCAGTGTTACGTTAAAATAATAACGGGCAAAAGATAAAATGCTAAAGGCCATACCAGGCGATACAAGTCCAGTTTTCGGACTTGAAGGGGGAGCCATTGTTGTTTCCAGCAGTGTACCCGTCTCGCTACCCGTTAGTTGCGCCCCAGGTTCTGCCACAGGCTCTACGGCCGAAGGAGCTGAAATCTCAGCAATACTTGGAGCTTTGGCAGGTTCATCCTCCCTTGCCAACGGTGGGGGTACAGCTGAAGCCAACAAGTCGGAAGCAAGTTTGATAGCCACTTCTTGGGGAACTATCAAGGTTTCCTGCCCCAATTTTTGCTTCTTACCAGGCCTTTTCTTTAAAGTGCCGCGGCGTTTGAGAGTTGGACTCAGGGAACGACTGACAATAGGCTGAGGAACTCCACCAGCACCAGCATTGTCATCATCATCACCGGCATCATCGTCTGATTCACTGATGTCCGAAGGCTCAGCCGCAGCGCCAAGGAATTCTTCCATTCCTTTTATCCTTACCCTAGAAGCACCATGACGGCTAATATAGAGGGCTTCAATCTCTTTGCAACAACTGCGATTGAGAGAGAAGCCGGGCACGTCAGCATTCGCAATGTTGAACCAATTGCAGGAGCTGAGGGTCATGGCCAATTCTGGCACCTTCTGGGGCAAGGAGAATTCAGCTTCGGTCCCGCCCGCTGCAAAATGGAACCAGCCACGAGCACCTTCGTATAAATTCCCCTCGTAAGTGAGATCTTTATTTGGATTACCCACATAAAGTTGAGAATATCCAAACTGGCGAGCAAAGCAACTCGGAGTATATGGCTCAATCTGACACTGGAGATCTTGACGATACACCAAGTGTCCGGGACGGATGTTGAGAAGCCACCAGAACGCTCCTGCAGATAAAGTAGTGAACTTATCTGCTCCCATGGCATCCTTTAGCCTCGTCCCATATCCTCCGCCGGGAAAGTCAGGAAAACACCGGAAGATCTCGTAATTCTGAAAGCTACGAAGAGTCTTCCGAATCTGGGACATATAATTCTGCCTCCATGAAGAACGTTCATACAGTTCTACAAGGAAGCACTTTTCGCCCGAACGACGCTCTGGTGCACTCATTAAGGAGGGACAGTGCAAGACAAGCCACGCCATCAAATAGGTGTAGGGCATCTCCACCCTAGGGTTTGGAGTTTTCGGTTGGGCAGTCTCTTTCGACTTGCCCTTTCCTTTCCCCTTGACCTTAATAGTGGGGAGGAAATCACGACAGAATACCCTCAGTCCATACTGCAAATTACATACCATAGCGGGAAGGAGTCCAAGGGGTCGGCCGTATGCAAGAAGAACCGCTGGATATACCACGGTCACTGCAATCACTTCCTTGGGCAATGACGGCACGACGCATCTTTTGAGCCACAGCATCAGAAACCCAGCAATGAGACCTCTGTTGGAGATCGAAAACTAGGCTTGATAGTGATAGCTCTTGAATGAAGTGCCAGGACCGTATCCATTCTCATTGGATTCAGTGGTATAATATAATAGATGGCGGCCCTTAGCAATACGGTGATCAATCTCTGAGCCATAGATGGGTGGATGACCATGGATAATGGCCGAGCTATCCTTAGAATTTAAGTTAGCGAAGAGATATTCGGCCCACTTCTTGTGACCAATACCGTGATTACGCGAACCCGTCAGGTCAGCGCAAATATGATAATGGCACATCATCTCCCAGTATGTGGCATGGATGCGCTCATCCCTCGCCAATAGCATGTTCAACTCATCAGTGGTAGGGATATACTCCTCGTAAGGGACTTCGCCCATTGAGAGCCCAGAAACCTCAAACATCTAGTGGAGAGCGAATCCTAGCTCACCCACTGGTGTAAAGAAAGTACAGGTTTCAGGGTTATACATCTCCAAGAGGCAGTAAAAGTGATAAGCACTCTGGGAAAACCCGAATTGGACATTCCTGATGGCTTTATACAAGCCAATATCCTTTAAAATGGGCTCGTGGGAATCCAGCATGTACTGAACAAGGCGTGCCCACCACATATTGTTAGAAGAATGAACCCAGCCAGGCATCCTGAAGTCGCTAGCCGGGTACTGACCATCCTTCGCCAAGAACTCACTTAAGAAAGTTCGGGCACGAGATGGGACCTCACCCACTGGAAGCTCCTTGCCAAATCGGCCTGGAAGCAAGCCAGTAATGCATCTGGGGGAACCATCTTGATAAACCCCTTTTGCACCAAATTTGCCTGTTGGGACGCCATCTTGCTCTTGAGTCAGTCCCCATTTTAATTCCCTAGGCATCGCCAGCCTCTGAAGATAGACCAGAGGATAGCTACGATCCATTCTAGGCAGAAACATCAGCATTTCGCTTGAGTTATATAACCAAACGCACTCCTCTTCAGAAAGGATCTCATCTGATTGATCCATATGGTCTCCAAAGAGGAAGGCGGGTTTCTCCATCGCCTCTCTATTCAAAGTTTCGAAGGCTGCATCAGTTATGATTTCTCGCGCAGTAGTGGGGTGATACTTGATCAACTTCTCCTTGCGCTCCTTCGGGTCTAGCTTATATGAAGCCAAGATAGTGGTGAAGCGAAATTGGCCTGAGGGATCAGAACCCCCAGCAAAGCCGAAGTAATTCTTGTGAGGAAGAGCTTCCATCGAATATCCTACTGCAAAAAGAAAGCAGAATGAGAAAAGTTTCTCTAGGGCAGAAAATTTCTCTAAGTATGGACGCGCGAAGCTAAAAATTAGAACGCGCGAAGTTAAGAATAGCGACGCACGAAGCTAAAGATTAGACCGCACAGAAATAGCCTCGCGTTTTCAGCGCGACTGCTACTTAGAAATAGCCTCGCGTTTTCAGCGCGACTGCTACTTAAAAATAGCCTCGCGTTTTCAGCGCGATTGCTACTTAAAATAGCCTCGCGTTTTCAGCGCGACTGCTACTTAAAATAGCCTCGCATTTTCAGCGCGACTGCTACTTAAAATAGCCTCGCGTTTTCAGCACGACTGCTACTTAAAATAGCCTCGCGCTTTAAACGCGAGGATGACGCGATAACTTCGTGTAAGAAGGCAGTCAGAGACTTTTCTTCTTCTCCAAGCCTTACGGCAGGAGTACGGCGATCTCGCCGGTAAAAGAGTTGATTGATCAGTTAAATTTAAGCCAAATCACTCTAGAAATGTTCTAGAGAGTCTCGATGGAAGGATTCTTACCCCCGATAGGCGAAATGTGGGCTGGCGCGTCGCTGCCTTGGCCGCCGCCACCACTGCTTGCGCCAGTCGCCGAAGATGGAGCCGCTCGAGAAGTAGCACGAGTTTTGGGTGCCATTGCTGAGAAAAATCGACTGAAAATTTGGAGAAACTCGGTCGGAAGAAGATTGGGTCGTCTGAACTCTGATCGCCTGAATCTCTAAGTTTCTGGAAAATTCTCAAATAGAGTGAGAAGGATAAGAAATAGAGATTTCTTTTAAATGGAAGGAACCGCCTCTTGGAATTCGGTGCGAGTTTCGGAGAAAGTGACTGATCAATTACTCTCTAAAACACGAAGCTATTAGCCTCGCGCGACTGAGAAAAAGCGAAGTTGATTAACTCCGCACAACTATACAAAACGCGAGAATAGTCTGTGCCTTAGCTTCGCGTTTTCATGGAAAAACTTAGATTTTTGACGAGTGCAATTAAGCACTTCCATCTAAGTTAAAGCGATTCTTATCCAATCGTTTGGGTATTATCAATCTAAGTCGCGCAGAAGTGCCTTAGACTATTTTACCAAAATTATTGACCATCTGTTTGTTGAGCAAGCAAAATTCTTGAAGCTAACAGATAGAGGGGAAAATAATTTATCTTTATTCATGAAGCAAAAGATTACAAAGAGGGAGTTATAGCTCTCCCAAAAGCTTTTTACATGGTCAATTTGTCAATAACCAAACAGTAAGACTTCTCTACGGGGTGTTGAAGCTCAGTTCCCTGGTTCACATGCAAAAATAATAAGATTTCTCTACGGGGTGTTGAAGCTCAGTTCCCTGGTTCACATGCAAAAGATCTCCTCTGCAAATGTCAATTCGGATCTGTCATCCGAAATGAAGCACGAGAGGAAAGGAAAGTGCTGCACTGAAGCGCAATTCTGAACTGCAAGTGCTGCAATTCTGCACTGCAAGTGCTGCAGCTCCTTATTTACAGTCCCTTCAGGAGTTTATCTCTCGGAGCCAGAGCTTGAAACCTGCAACTATGTTGTAAAGCATATGCTTCTAACTTCCTTAGAGTCACTTCTGCTGATGAAGATCGATGGACCCACATACATTCCTCTTCAGAAAGGATTGAACTTACTGCAAAAGGAACAGAGTTTCCAAAAGAGTGAAAACGCGGAGCTAAGCTAACTCCGCGCACAGTTGAAAAAAAAATAGCCTCGCGCTTTAAACGCAGAGGATGATGCGATAACTTCGCGTAAAGGGGGACAAGATTTCTTTCTGCTCTTTCCTTCTCTTTCAAATTCATAGCGACTGCTAATCAAAGATAGCCTCGCAATTCATAGCGACTGCTAATCAAGGATAGCCTCGCAATTCATAGCGACTGCTAATCAAAGATAGCCTCGCAATTCATAGCGACTGCTAATCAAGGATAGCCTCGCAATTCATCGCGACTGCTAATCAAAGATAGCCTCGCGGATTCATTGGGACTACTAGTAAAGCCCGCGTTTCAAGCGCAGGGATGACACAATAAAACGACGATCTCGCCGACAAGATAAGCAATCGTCCAGAATAAACCAAGCCAAAATATCTCAGAATGGTTCTTAGAAAACCAAGAGATGAGGTTTTACCTTCGGAAGACGCTGCATAGACTGGTTCGCCGTCGCATCTACCTTCACGGCTGCTGCCATCAACACCGGCCAACTTGTGAAAAGCCAAACTCCTCTGGAGAGACATCCTATGGAGAGTTGAACGAAGATCAGTTGGAGATCATTCGTGAATCACTCGAGTTCTCAGAAAATCTTCGGATGAGATGAAGAAGAAGATGAGCCGGGTGCTCTATTTAAACAGAATTTCCGTCGCTTGGTATTCGGCGTGGAAACTCGGGGTAATTAATGACGTAATTACTCATTTCACTGAAGACGAAGTGAAGCTGATTAGCTCCGCGTAAGTGAGCAGATAACGCGAGATAGACTTGGTATTCTAACTCCGCATTTTCAGTTTGAAGATCCAAAGTATTTCAAAAATCTGCTGAAGTCTAAGCCATTTTGAAAACTTTGGAGGGGTTCTGTTGGCAGTGAAAATTTCTAAGTTAAAAGGATTTTCCACAACAGAACGTGGAGCTAATTCAATAGCCCCGCGTTTGGTTATATTAACCCTGCGTTTGAATAAAACGCGGAGATGTTTAATAGCTCCGCGTTGATTCCGCAGTCTGGCTTGTATTAGCCTCGCGTTTGAGTAAAACGCGGAGATGATCAATAGCTCCGCGTTAGCTCCGCGTTTTGGTTATTTAGCGTCGCGTTTTGATGCGATTAAAGCTCCGTGTAAGCAGATAACCAGAATCTCAAATTGATTGAGATTATGATTCTGGACTTATCCAAATACCCGAATCAAGTCTAATCAGAATTCCATCAAAACTAAGATATTTGATTTGAATCCTTGATGAATGCGAGTTCTATTTAGATAGAAACTCTTGCATTAACCTGGGGCTATAAATACCTTCCTGGTGAAACCCTACGGGTCTTCTTCTTTTCGGCATCGGAAGTCTCCTATCGATCCTTTGGCAATTTAAGTACGCGAGAGAGCCTTGAAGCCTTTGCTGATCATCTTCTGAAATCTTGGAGAATTCAAGTTACGCACAGAGCCTTGAGTTCGTGAAGATCAGAGAAAATCACCATCTTCTTTCTGGAGTTCTTGAGAAGTTCGAGTTACGCGAGAGAGCCTTGAACAAATCAAAGCCAGAGAAGATCGTCTATATTCGGCCGATATCTTTAAAAGAGAAGATTTCAACATACCGATCGTCCAAAGGAACTGCTTGACAGATCCCATCGCCACAGATCCCACAATTATTGTAAAAGAGAGAGATTGAAATATAAAATCCTCTCGTTTGTTCTTTTTATATCTTGTTCACTTTCATTGTAATTTAAGTTAATTCAATGGGAGGAAGCGAAGGAAATTTTGCGACGAACAGCTTCGCGTTTCTCGCTAGGCTCAGTATTAGCCTCGCATGGAGAATCACACGCTGGCTGTAAGGAATTTTTATCCTCGCGTTCCTCGCGAGTATTAAAAATCTTGCGTTTCTCGCAAGTACTACTGGCTTCGCATTTATTGCTAAGCCCAGTAGTAGCCTCGCATGGAAAATCACATGCTGGCTTTAAGGAGATTTTATCCTCGCGTTCCTCGCGAGTATCAAAAGTCTTGCGTTTCTCGTAAGTGGTACTGGCTTCGTGTTTATCGCTAAGCCCAGTAGTAGCCTCGCATGGAAAATCACATGCTGGCTTTAAAGAGATTTTATACTCGCATTTCTCGCGAGTGTCAGAAATTTTGCGACTAGCGCAAATCTTACTAGCTTCGCGTTTCTCGCTAGGCTCAGTAATAGCCTCGCGCTGAAAATCACACGCTGGCTTTTCCTTGCGATTAACGCAAGTTGTAGCTTCGCGTTTAACGCGATAATGACTGGTCTCGTAATTAGCGCGAGCCAGTTTGCGAGGGACCATAGCCTCGCATTCTATGACGTTAGCCTCGCGTCCAAGGCGGGCTTTGAGGGCTTTTCGCCTTGCTCTCCGATTTCTATTTCGGAGTTGGGTTCTGGTCAATCCAGTTCCCAGGTCTTCATCGACAGTAGAGAAGTCATCCTCTGCTAGGATTTCTTGTCCAAACAACGACTCTATGGCCGTGGTCTCCAAGGATCCCCGTTCATCAGTGGATATCTTTTTACCCATTCCTCGGGTATTGGAGCGCATGCGACGATAGTGTTGCGTTTCGTTCAGGTTACCTGATTCAGAGGAGAGATACTGTCCATACTTCTGCTGGTCGATTAACACGATCAGCATGTCTACGTCAGATTCGATCCTCTCGACGTCAGATTGCGCCACGATCTCTTTTTTGGCGAAAGAGACGGCTCCCACTGTGGTCACCAGTTTGTTCGCAGCAAAATTTCTTCGCTTTCCTTCCATTGAATTAGCTTAAATTACAACGAAAGAGAACAAGGAAAATGAAAGAACGAACGAGAGGATTTATATCTCAATCGCTCTCTTTTACAATGAATTGTAGGATCTGTGTGGCAATAGGATCTGTCAAGCAGCTTGTTTGGACGATCTGACGTCGAGTTCTTCTCTCTTGAAGATGACGGCCGACTGTAGACGATCTTCTCTGGTCTTGATTCGTTCAAGGCTCTATGCGTAACTCGAACTTCTCCAAAACTCCAAAAAAAGATCTCAGATGCCGAAAAAAAGACCGATGATCATCTATGAATTGATTTATTATTGATTGATGATCTCTAAAGTCTCATCAAAGAGGGTATTTATAGACTTTAGTTTGAAAGTTCCCATAGGAATAGGAATAAAGGTTTCCATAGGAATAGGAATAGGAATTTCCATAGGAATAGTAAAATAAGGTTTTTGTATTCATCAAGCATTCTAATCAAATATTTAATATTGATTTAAATCTCTTGATTATTTAATATTTAATATTGATTTAAATCTCTTGAATAGTAAAATACCTTTCCTGGTCAACGTGGATGGTGAGCGAGTCGACCATACTACCAACTGGAACGTTATCGGATTGAGCTACCACCAGATCACCGGAGGTGATGGGATTCCCCAGCGAAGTCGCCAATCATCTGTTCGCCATGAAAATTGCAAGCTTTTTATATTGAAGTCTTTTCAATAAAAGATTACAATCTAACGGTTTTCCGTTTACAGAAGATGAGGAAGATGGATTTCCTCTTTGTTTAAAGTTGGGTTCCTATGTAGCTATGGAGGACGATCCTGCTCTCTGTTGACACTCCGTACAATTTCTCTAAGTTGGCTAAAAGAAAAAGAAAGGCTCTTGACTCTTGATCATAAGGGGTAACTTTTAGGAGAAGATGTCCGTCTGTGTCTGTGTCTGTCCGTGTCTCTATCACTCCTCCGCCTTTTATAGGGGTTCTAGAGTAACGTCCTGACTCATTTGCTCGACTGTTAGCTCCCACTACTCGAGAAGTGCCGTCATATTCATTAGGTGGTTGCTCCCCCGATCAAAGTAGTGCCGCAGCATTCGTTTGGCAGTTAGCTCCATGATTCGAGGTGGCAACTCTCTTGTTCGGGTCAGATGGCTTTGTATTAAACCCCCACCCGGATGCTATGGGCAGTATCGTGATCTCAATTTTAGATTCGCAAACCTGTTCTATCGTCTGGGTCGCGAACCTCAGTCTCTTAGGTTCACGGATCCGTCGAGTTGCGGACTTCCAACTCTGAATTCGTAGATCTGCTTTGTTTTCCAGAATTTTTCGCCAACATCAAGTAGAACAATATCATCAGCAAATAGTATACACCAAGGTTTCTCATCCTGAATGGTTTTAGTAAGCTTATCCATCACTATAGCAAATAAGAATGGGCTCAATGCAGATCCTTGATGCAATCTAATTATGATAGAAAAATCACTTGTTAAACCA
>JAYEPQ010000010.1:18916174-19046174 GCA_036321105.1 Dracaena cambodiana
TTTGTAATTAAAGAATCTGATCCAGTCAAGGATTCTAGTATTTTAGTCGTTAATTATTTTTTAGTATTGCCTACAATAAATAATCTCTACTAAAATAATCGATTAAACACTCTATGCTACTTCCTACACTATGCATGAGTGCCAAATTTGACCCAGTGTTCGAGGGTCTAAGAGAAAATAAAAAGTACAAAAACCAAAGTTGTGAGAAGTTTTATATCTTTCAAATATGACTAGAATCAACATATTTGTATTTATATATCAAAAGTTATGATTAAAATACCAAGAGGTGGATTGATGGCAGCATCCTAACGTTTTCACAACTAGCAACTTTGAGCCAAGTTATGGCAAGTTTAATGTTAGAATTTTAGAAAATAATATAAAAAAGAGTTGTAACATTTTTAATTATATTTTAATAAAAGAAAAATCAACTTAATTGAACTTGGGGTTATGCATATACCAATGAATATTCATATGCTAAATAAGATGATCGTCTATTGAAAAACCATTATATAGGATTAAATAATAAGATCATATTAAAAACAGTAATTAAAGTATGAAAATATCAACTAACATGAGTAGACTGAGTCAAATGACTCACCTAGTCTTGGTGTTGAAGAATAAAAAAAAAGGTTGACTTTTCCTTTTCCTCTCCTCTTTAATCTCTGCATTTTTTTCTATGTTGAGTTAATAAATCATATTATACTAATTATATAGGGATATGAGAATCCTAGTTTGATCCCATTATCTTTTAGAATGACTGTCTATCGAATTCTAATTAATTTCATTATCCTAATCTAAGATAGATTTTTCTTAGGTATTCGAAACCAAATTTTACCAAGTCTTATAAAAAAAGACAGGGCCAAGTCTACTTTAATTAGTCTAATATATTTTATTAACTCAACTAAATAGCTAGCTTAGTTGGTTTGAATTTGGATTGGGATCTATAAGGTCATGGGTTTAATTCTTTTATCATCTAATAAATTAAATTAACTACTTAACTCTTTATAATTTTTTAATTCCATTTCAAATCTCTTTAAAATATAAATTTTATTTTTTTAAAATCAAAAAAATCACATAGAAAAAGTGGCTATTACATTCCACCCTCCGTAACGAAAATTCGTCCTCAAAATTTCATTTTTAAAAAATGTACATATATAACAAAATACAAGAGTCACATAAATTTCGAGTCAAAAATCTTATATGAAATGGTAGTCGAAACAAGAAAAGTTTCATGGAAATAAAACAATAAAATATATTTGAGTGCAAGGAAAAATAATACTAATAGTATAATAAAATTTAATATATTTTAGTCTTATATAAGCATACAGCTATTTTCAGCTCAAAACTGTTTAACCAAGTTAACAAATCCTAAGTTTGATAGATCTAAGGGTAAAACTATGACTTTGGATTTGACTGTAATAGTATCCAAAAATCAGTTAAAATCACTTAAATTGACTTGAACAGTCTAAATTCTGAAATCAATTGTAATGTCCATTAATCTAAAATATGGATAGTTAAGTTGTTCAGCAACATATGATTATATGGCTAGCCTTGAATTAAATAATACATTGATATCATAGCAAAACTAGAGCAGATATGATTAACAAATAAAATATATTTTAGTTCAAATACTATAATTTGCATTAATTAAATAAATCAATGAAGTTTAATATGTGATATATCCCTGAAACAAATAAAATAATGTCTCAAGTAAAGACAATAAACAAATTGTAGGCACTTATTATAATTTTATTAGAACTTCAAAATAATATCTATAAAATATAAGTATAAAACAACTAAAAAATTTATCAGTCTTATAACTCTACCAACTCCTGAATTAAGTTGAATTAAGTTAGAGCACGTTCCATCTCAGACGGATCCACCTCTAAATTGACATCTGTGTCTGATAATACAAAACTAGTGTCTGATAATACAAAACTAGAATGTTCAGTAAATTGACCAATAATAAGTACAATAAAATTGTATTTAGAAATCCATGTCACAATGTCAAATAAAATCATTTATAGAATAGTAAAAAATTCTCATGCCATCATCAATTTACATGTTTTACTTATAAACATTTATTTAACAAAATTTTAATTTATGGTATTTGAAAATCTGGATAACATAAAATTGACTGATGAAGATGCTCCTATGTCTATTTTTAGAAAAATTGTACACTAGTTTGACCGAAGCCTATCCCAATCCTCTGTAAAAGGATATAGTGGCATTTTGATAGATCTTATCCCAATTTTCATGTATGGAAAATAGTGCCAGTTTGATTGGAGACTAATCAGATCCTACAAAAAATAAAAATAGAAATAAATTTACATTCAATGACTATTTCTCCTTTTAGGAAATAGTGACTATTTTTCGTGAACCTGATCCCTTTTCTGAAATTTTAAGAATTTAAAAAGTATAAAGAATCAAAGTTATAGGAAATTCAGTTTTCTTTCAAATAAGATCAATATCAAACAATGTGAAGTTGTTGATTACACATTATAGTTGAAATATCAAGAGAGTACATAAATGACAATACCCTGACGTCATCTTCATATCCAGTGAATATAAACCAAGTTTTGACAGGCTTATTTTTGGAATTTTACAAAACAAGATAAAGAACAGCTATATAGTTTTAATTATCTTTTAAACAAAAGAAAAATTAACTTAATTGCACTTGGGATTCAAAAGATATGACTATTTAGATGAGAACTCATATGCTAAATGATTATATCTTTAAAAACCATTACGTAAAATTAAACAATAATATCATATAAAATACAGTAAATTAAATTATAAAACAATAGTATTTATAGTGAGTCAAAAGACTCACCTGGTCATTGTGATGATAGATCTAGAATGCGGTGTCGAAGAATGTTGAAAAAGCTAAATTTTTCTCTTCTTTTCATCTAAGAATTGGGTCTTTGGTTAAAAGTTAAATATTGATACAAAAATATTAGAGCTACTAAGGCAAACAAAAAACTCTTGGAGAAGTATGGTGATTTCAAGCTCTAGCCTGAACGAGAGATCAATTATGTGTATATACA
Source organism: Dracaena cambodiana (assembly GCA_036321105.1). Classification (NCBI taxonomy): domain Eukaryota; kingdom Viridiplantae; phylum Streptophyta; class Magnoliopsida; order Asparagales; family Asparagaceae; genus Dracaena; species Dracaena cambodiana. Next base: position 18,919,222 of record JAYEPQ010000010.1, read on the forward strand.
CGAAAATCCTTCATTCAGGGCACAAATGCAAGGTGAAGGGTTGGAAGCTTATACATTGCATAAGCACACATTGCCTTGTAACAAGGTAGTGTGGGAATTCTATGCCAATCTGCAACCAGTAATGGGAGACCAACATGTGTACTTCATAGTAAGGGGAAAGAAAACACCATTTAAAGCAAGGAAATCATATGGGCTAGTCTTATTCCCGACGTGCCGGAATAAGAACTATCATTTAATGATAGAGTCAACAAAGTACTAAGCGGCTCCTGAGCATTCAAAGAGCTTTGCACCAACATCTGTGATTATGATTTCAATGAAACTTCTTAAAAGTTGGCTACTCGAGGAAGGAGTACGTTTTGATGAGCTTATTTATCAAATATAACATTATACCGTCCTCTACAATAATAAAACTATATTCAAGGAACGTGGCATTATTGAATACAATTTTGGAATGACATCTTTTTTATGTTGCCACCATCATGCACTCTGTGGTTATTCAATGCATGGGGCAAGCCCATGAACGTATCCAACACTCAAGAACGACAAGTTCTGTTATCTCTGATAATGAAGATCTGCATTGCCAACGGAATTGATTTGTCATCGACTAACTAGTTCACCCGTCTAATGCAATCAATTTCATATACAACCATTCGTAAGAGTTTGAGTGCTTGACAGGCCAAGCAGGAGCAGCAGATACAGCAAGAGCAAGAAAAAGATGTTGCCCAACTAACTGGTCATAGAGAAGAGGATGAAGGGCAAGGAGGCATAGTAGCTCAGGTAGGCCAACCAACAGAAATTACACTCCAAACATTAGATGAATCTATTATACCAATGACTAACACATTTAATGAAAAGTTGTAAGTCATTGAGACACGGCAAACCCGAGCCAAGCATTATCAACAATGCCAATATCGGCCACTTGCCAAGGTATATAGACATATGGCTGGTGAGGATGCTATCATTTCTCCCGATGAAGATGAGTAGACGTGCTAGGGAACCACAGGACCCCGTTGCTGTCAAAGATGCAATTTACAAAAAGAAAATTATCAACAGTAATATTGATATCGACTATTTGAATAAGTAGATTTTCTAGAGAACTGACAAAACCAAGTATTTTCTATTCTTAACCTCTTATATTATTTCTTAGTATATTGCTTGCGTAGTTATATTCTTAGTGCACTGAAGACATTGCATAATTTAAGTTAAAGGGTGGATAGATATACTTTACTATAACATATGTATCACAATTAACTGATTAACATATAAAATCATATAAAAATTAAAAAAGTTTTATTTTTTTTTTGTTTCATTGAAATAAAATGTAATATTAGAAGTATTCTACATGATATATTCATGAGATTGATATCATAATTTTGATGCTTATATGATAATAGTTTTTATGCAATCTTTATTGAGAAATTAAAACTGACAATAAAATATATAGATACTTAAGATTTCAGTCAAGTATGCACTTTAAACACTTACATAATGAGTCATGAAAATTTGATAATAAAGAGAAAACTTAGAAGGAAGGTGTGTGTGTGTGTGTGTGTGCATAAAGTGAGTCTAGTATTAAAGCAATATTCTTTGAAAGAAAATTATATATATATATATATATATATATATATATATATATATATATATATATATGAGAAAGTAAGTATTAAGTAGTTAGGTTCGTGCGCCTTGGTAAGCGTGTTGTATTAACATGAACGATACTTATAAACTTTTATTACAAATATGAGCTAAGTAGTTGGACATTTATTCCTTAGAAAGAATAAGTGTTCACATAAATGACAAGTGTTTTTAAAATTTAAAAATGAAAGAAAATATATACATACATTCATACATACATACATACATATATAAGATATATGATATTTCCTTTTTTATTTTATACTTATCCCTTTTTTATTTTATTTATTTCTTTTAACCTAACATTTCTTGATATTTGTGGGTAACATCACTAGAAATCCTTGTGAGACAACACTTGTCTACTAGGCTAACCTGGGGGTTTAACAGTTTGTTGCCTAGACTAAATACAATCATGATTCCTATGAAAAAGAGTTAGGATTTATTTTTTATTTAGGATTTATTTAACATTCTTAATTTGATAATTTTGCTAGGGACTAGGAATACTCAAGTTGGGAGGTGTAATTATGAGTAAAAGGTGTAGTTATTTTAGTTTGTTTTTATACACTCATAATCCAATTTTGATGATTAATACAAAAAATTAATAATAAATTATTTTTATTAATCAAATTCTCAATTTTTATATTTTTTGTAGAATTCTATGTGAAAGGAAATCGAAGAATCAAAGTGTATCTCAAATATCAATTCAGAACTGTAATTTTACTGATATAGCTGCCGACAACTATTTATTGGTTGTTGACAGCTGCTAACTGGAAATCAAACTCGAAAGCAACTATTGAAGGGGCTTTGAAAAGTCATGGTCACAGAACTTGAATTTGAGGCTTTTCTGAGAGAAAAAAGAGTTTCCTTATAAATAGAATTCTTCCTAGTTTTTGTAAGGTTATAAATACCCAATATAATTGAGAATTTGAGATATGCATCAATAGAGAGAGATATTAGAGAGATTATAGTTTTTAGTTTTTTTACTCTTTCATAATTATTTATAAAATAATTTCCTTTATTCAAATATTAATGGCTATGATGAGTATGAGCGGCTAAATCTTCTGTTGGTTTATTTGCTATGTGATTTATAGAAAATTATATCAAGTTTACGTAAATCAATCAAGTATGATAAGCAAATAAATCACTAGAAAATTTACCCAATATAATAATGAGCCATAGAAAATTTACTGGTATGTGATTTATTTGCTTATCATACTTGATTGATTTACGTAAACTTGATATTTTTGGTTTCTTATTATCTTGTTGGATTTTAGATGTGGTTTTGATTTATTGTTCGACGATATATTCGTTACTTAGTTTTTGATATATCATAGACTCTTGAGGCACAATGTATGCTTACACTTTGAACGTTTATTTTTATTATTTATATTTCATGCGTAGATAAACTCAAAATACATATAGGTTTAATTGGGTGAAGTTATCCAAATTATCAAGTTCACAACTTTGTTTAATTTTATACTTTAAAGATATATTTCCTGACTGTAGGAAGACCAAGTGATCTATGCAATTGAGCTAAACAAGTATAAACACATCCAACCAATTATTTTATAGAAAGTTAACTTATCTGACGAATAATTTTATTTCAAGTAATTTAAAACCTTTAACTTTAGTTTTAGTTAATAAAAATCTAATCTTTCTTTTTAAATTCTGTAATTTATTTACTTTAGTGTCTAACACAATAAACAAAACGATCTTCAAGAGAACGATTTTGGGTTACTGTCTTTTACTACTTGTTGGTCTCTTACACTTAGGAGTGTATGGTTTAGATCGCAGTTAGCTACCTGTTAGATTCTAGTTCCCTAATGAATAGTTATTTTTCATTAAGACAACTCTATGGTACGCTGATATTATTAGTTTTCTTGTTGCAGGTGAAATGTCGAGTCATTTGAGAGTGCGAAATAAGCGACGATTCCTGTATGAGTTATGTCGTTTCTTTTATGATGATCCATACCTATTCAAGTACTATCCAGATCAATCATTAGGTGTTGTGTGCCCAATAAGGAGATCCAGAGTATCATTACTTTCTATCACGCAAAAGCTTGTGGGTAGCATTTTTCATTTAGTAAGATGGTAGTCAAGTTTGTGGGTGGCTCATTATATTGAGAGGCATACATGAATATTGTAAAGCGAATCATGTAAGAAACTAGGTGCATTCACCTGGAAAATGATATGCCTTTGACACATATCCTTACAATTGAATTATTTGATTGTTGGGGCATTGATTTCATGGGACTCTTCTATATTTCTAACAGATATATTTATATCCCCGTAGTAGCTGATTATGTCTCTAAATGCTGGAAGCCGATGCATGTACAAATAATGATAAAAAAACAGAAATCAAATCTCTCAAGGAACACATATTTTCTAAATATAGGATTCCTAAAGCGATAATAAGTGATGGTGTTCTCATTTATGCAATAAAACTTTTGAAAATTTGATGAAAAGGTACTATATTACACATAAAATTTTCCCACCATATCATCCGTAGTCAAATGGTCAAGTTGAATTAGCCAATAGGAAAATAAAATAAATCTTAGATAAATCAGTTAATCCGTCTCGCAAAAATTGATCATTTTGACTTGTTGATATTTTATGGGCTTACCGTACGACATACAAGATGCCTTTAGGCATGTCTCTAAATAGGATAGTTTATAGAAAAGTTATTTACCCATGGAGATTAAGTATGAAATGTATAGGTAATTAAAACAATTAATTTAGACCTAAATTTTGCAAGTCCATTACGAAAATTGCAAATGAATGAATTGGAAGAATTAAAACGTGAAGCGTATGACAATTCATGCATTTTAAGGAAAATATGACACGATCGACACATTTCACGTCATGTTTTTCATCCATTCCATAAAGTGCATTTGTATGATTTACAACTTCATCTATTTCTAGAAAAATTGCATTCACGTTGGATCGGACCATTTATTGTTAAAATTGTTATTCTCATGGTGCAATGGATATTGAAAATTCTAAGAATAGTCACATATTTAAAGTGAATAGAAAGCATTTGAAACACTACTTGGAATTCCCTGAGCACATAGAGGAATCTCACGATTTAGAGAACTCTCTGACATCTCCATGATACGAGCTTCGTGATGACACATTGTATAATATGTAATTTATTGAACTTTGTTTTATAGTTGATACACCATGAGTAGCGAACCGAGGTAATATCAAAGCACTTTATATTGATTTTTGCTTGTTCTTAACGGATTTAATAGAAATATCAATTCATTGAGAACAACGTGTTTTTTAAACTTGGGGGATGTTTATGAAATTAACTTTAGTTTTAATACCCACGATGTTTTCAAATTTTTCAAAACTTCTCCTTTTCAAAATTTTCAAATATTCTAATTTATTAAGTTTTTGTTTAAAATTTTTTAAATATCATTTCAAAAATTTTACTAACCTTAATTTTGGTTACTAACTTTAGAATTATGGGCTAATTAGTAGTTTTCGAAGTAATATAAGTTTAGAATTAATATAACTAATAAAAACAAAAAAAAAAATTGGCTTGACAATTCTCTTAATAGACAATGGCAGTCAAACCTGCTATTGAAGTGGCTATCAATAACAACTGACTTTAGGGCAAGTTTCACCCTACCCAAGAGCGGCTGTCGAATTTAGTGTCAATACAGCTGTTGATAGTGGTCGATAGCCATTCTCAATTTTAAATTGCTCTATAAGTTCTTTTTTAAAAAACAAACCCTAGCCTCCTATTTTCCACAATAGCCCAATGGAATTTCATCCTCTTTCGGTAGCAAAACTCAATCTTGCCCAATTTTTTTAAACTCTCGCAAATCTTTAAGCAAGTAAGTCTTCTTTCTTTAACTTTTTAATGGGTTATTTTCATGAAATGCATATTTTTGTCTCAATAACCTAGATCTACAAATTATATGAAGTACAAATTATATGAAGTAATCAGAGTAGATTGAAAATGGAAATTAACTTCTTAGTAAATTGGAGATAGTTTGGCAAATTTTCATGAATTTTATATTAATTTCTTTAACTATTTGATGAAATATGCTAATTAGGGTAAAAATGAATAAAAATCTTAATTTTTTAGCATAAAACTTAATGGGCTGTTACAATACATGCCATATATCAAATTCATGCTATAAAAATAAGAACAAAAAAATAATTCAATATATTGGCATAAACTGTAAATCATCTTGAAAAGAAAAATAATAATAATTAAAATAAATATGAGAAATAATAATAAAGATTATAACTTAGATAATGTAATTTGCTAAAAATTATACTTTGATACCATTTTTTTTTTTTTTTTTTGTACTCTCTTTTCTTTACTTCGTGTAGGTCATCGGAGCATGAGCGAGCACGGAGAAGGAAGGGTTAAACACTTCAGCCTACCGGGAATGAGCAATGATGAAATGACAAGATTAGGTGCCCCAGGCACCCCCATCTCGAAAGAAGGGTTGGAGTTTTTGGGCCTGTAGCTTTCCTCGCCCCCTTCGTCGAGTGGTGCTTCTTTGCGGCCAGAGCTATTACCAAATATAATTGGGAGAAGCTTATCCTCCCGAAATGCTTTATCTCGTTTCATTCCCATTCTTCATTTCTTCTTCTCAAGGATAGATAAAGAAGATAGTTTTGAAGAGGTCACGAAAAGAACCTTCAGGTTCAGCTCCTCTGCAAAGGCAAAGAACAAAGAAGCTGGCAAATAAAGAGTTTTGGGAAAATATGAAGAATTGGTTATGGCCTAAAAGGCAAGTGGAACATCGTAAAATAATTGAAATCCAACATTCAAGCTTTATATGCAATATGTGGGGTTGGAAGAATGCACCATATATGACCACCCGCCACCTTGCAACAAGATAGTGCAAAAAATTTGTACATGTCTTCAATCGGCGATGGGCAACCAACCTGCATACTTGATAGTCAAGGGAAAGGAGATACCATTTACAAGAGCCGAAATATTAAGGGCTATCTCCATCCTGATGTGGCTGAAGAAGAACCATCATTTGTCGAAAAGAGTCAATAAAATACCGAGCTAGTCCCAAAGATTCCAAGAATTTTACTCCAACATCAGTGACTATTGCTTCAAAGAAAGCTTTTTGAAAGTTTGATACTTCTAGAAGCCCTTCATATTGGTGCATCTTTTTATCAAATACAACATCGTGTCGTCCTCCACAATAACAAAATTATATTTTAGGGATGTGATGTTGTTAAACATGATCCTAGAGAGGTGACCATTCAATGTCACCTCCATCTTGCAGTCCTCAGTAATCCAATGCATGGAGCAAGTCCATGAATGTATCCAACAACCAAGAGCAACAAAGCCAGTTCTAGTCATGCCGTCTCTCATACGAAGATTTGCTTCTATAATGGGAATGATTTGTAGCCAACTGACACAACCGCCCATCATATGATGCCATTCACAAATACTACAGTTAGGAAGAGCATGAGCGCTCGACAAGACCGACAGGAGAAGTAGAAACAATAAGAACAAGCAGAAGAACTTGCCCTGTTGATTAGTCATGATGCACAGGATCATGATTGAGGAGAATCAGCAACTGAGGAAGCCCAACCATCCGAAATTGCACTCGCAAGCCTACAAGAGTCAATAACAAACATGACCAATACTTACAGTGCAAGGCTGCATATCATCGAGACATGCAAATCTGCCTCAAGTGACGTCAAGAATGTAGCCTCTGGCTCCTGACCAAGATGTATCAACATATAACTGGTGAGGATACTATCATCTCTCCCGAAGAGGATGAGGCAATGTGCTAGGGAAATATAGGGTCCCGCCAATGTCAAAGATACAAGTACAATAGAGAAGAACAACAGCGTCATTGACATCAACTTCCTGTGGGAGTGTAATTTAAAGAGAAATGATAAAGTCTATTTCTTGTGTGAGTGTAATTTACCTTAACCCCTTATATTATTTCCTAGTGTATTGCTGAGCTATATTATTGATGCACTAAGGATATTGCATAATTTATGCTGGGGGTAGGTAGATACACTGTATTACATAATCATATGTATCATATCATAACTAATTATAAGAACCAACAAAATCATAAAAATTAAAAAATCAAAATTTTCATTTTTTCATATTAAAAAGTAAGATTAGAAGTATTTTATATTGTATATTTATGAGATTGATATCTGAATATTGATGCTTATATGATAGTAGTTCATATGCAAACTTGATTGTAAATTTAAATCTTACAATAAGATATATGGATAATAAGATTTTAATTGATTATGAACTCTAAAACACTTAAACAATGAGTCATAAAAAGTTGATAACAAAGAAAAAATTTAAAAGGAAAGTATATCATTTAAAAAAAATTAAGGAGTGAGCCTGGTATTAAGGCAATGATCTTTTATTAAAAATTAAAAAGTAATATATAAAAGAAAGTAAGTGTTAAGTAATTGGGCTCATGCACCTCGAAAAGCATGCATATTCACGCGAACGATCCTTATGGACTTTTATTATAAATATGAGCTAAGTAACTGGATATTTGTGCCTAAGAAAGAATAAGTCTTCACATGAACAATAAGTGTTTGTAAAAATAGGGTGAAAAGGGTTTCTATATTTTTATTGGAGTTTGCAACTTGATTGGCTCATCTACACGATCACAAGAATGCATAGGAGTGGATAATCGAGAGTTACGTACGATATGATTTAAATGATCATGATAGAGATATAAGGATATTAGATTATAGTGATTTGTTAAGATTGATAGCTTCACGAATATTCATGTGCATATCTTTAATTGAGCTTGATATGGAAAAGAAATGAAAAGCATAAAAATAATTTTCTTTTTCTTTATTTTGCATTTATCCTTATTTTCATTTTATTTATTTCCATGAACCACCATTTCTTGATGTTCATGGGTAATATCACTAGAAACCTTCACGAGACAATACTCGTCAACGGTTTGTTGCACGTGATAAATGAAATCGTGATTTCTACGAAAGTGAGATAGGTTTATAATTTTTTTTTTTGGAAATTAGGCTATTTACATCTTACTTAGTTTGCAAAGGGACTAGCACAACTTAAATTAGAATATGTGATTACAAGTTAAAAGTGCAATAATTTTAGTTTATTTTGTGCACTCGTAATGCAATTTTAGTGATTAATATAAGAAATTAATAAAAAATTATTTTTATTGATCAAATTCTCTATTTTAATATACTTTTAGTTTTTTTATGGCCTTTTTGAAGGGCTCTATGTCGAAGGAATCAGAAAAACAAAGCGTACCCAATATATCAGCCCAAATCTGCTAATTGACAAGATTCGCTGTCAACAGCTATCTAGTGGCATTGACAGCCAGCCGCTATTTTAGAACACTATATTCAACTGAGAGTAGTTGTTGTTGAGGCTATTAATACGACTTTGGATTGTCATGACGACTAAAGCAATATTTGAAGATTTCTTATTTAAAGAGATTTTCCTTTTAAATAGAATTCTTGTTAGAGTTTTGAGAGGCTATATATATTCGTTGTAATTCAGAGTTTGATAAGAAAGATGATAGAAGATACTTGAGAAGAAATATGTTGTTTTTAGAGATATTTTTTATAATAGTTTTATACTTTTTCATAGTTATAAATAAAAAGAATATCTTTTATGCAATTATTGATGGAATAATGTGTATGAGTGGCTAATTCTCTATGTTGATTCAGATGAGATAACAAACCCTAAATGATTTACTGGTATGTGTTTATTTGCTTATCATACATAATTATTTTACGAAAAGTTGATATTTTTTGTTTCCTAATATCTTGTTGGAAGTTAAATATGTTTTAGAGTCTTTGATGATGTATAATTTGATGATATATTTATTACTTAGTTTCTATATGCAGTAGACTTTTTAGGTACAGTGTATACTTAGACTTTAAATATCGATTTTTATTATTCATATATCATACTTAGATCAACTCAAAATACATATAGAATTAACTAAGGGAAAAAGCCAAAATGTCAAGTTTGAAACTTTATTTGTTTTTGTGTTTCAATGATAATATTTTTTTTGTTATAGAATGACCATGTGATCTATGCAACTGAGTTAATTAAGTATAAACATATCTAGTAAATTAATCTGTGAGGCAGTTAACCTATCTGATTGGAAATTTATTCTAGATAATTAATTAATAAACAATCATTCTTAGTTTAATAATTCCAAATTTTAAATTCAACTCTCTTTCTTCTGTAATCTATATTAATAAGTTTCTAATAAGATGAATTAAAGATTCTTGAGAGTACGATCTTGGATTTATTACCCTTTTACTACTTGTTCATTTCTTGCACTTGGGAGTATAAAATTTAGATCGCAGTCATTAGTTGAGCCAATTTAAGGATCAAATAAAAGTGTGGGCTTGAGATGGACTCGAGTGAGTATTCTAAACAACGCATCATATCATGTGCGTGTATGCGCGCATGTGTGTATATATATATACATATAAACATACATATTTATATGAGAACACGGAAAATTCACCAATGGTGAAGGGAGTTCCTTTACCGCCGTTTAGGTGGCCCAATAAAATTATTACACGTGGTGCCACTTAAAATAACAAGACCTCCACCTTCGATCTTCTCCATCATCTCCAAGACCTCCACTGCCTCTTCGTCCTCCTCCGATCCGTCTCAGTCTTCGCCGATGGCATCACCAAAGCTTCGACGACACACCAACCTTGCTGGTTCATCTCTTCGCAAGGGCGATTGATTTTGTTGCTACACCTCATGATAGGAGTTGGATCCTCTTCGAAACACAGATCCAATCTGTAGCAACCCGACCCAATTTTGGGCTCAATGAAATCAATAGCTACCCGACCCGCACTCTAGTGGATCCGCAGCAGCCCAACAGACCTGTTAAGGGTTTAATAGTGATTTTGAAGCCATTTTGAGCCCTATTTACATCCAGTTTGAGCCTGATTCATACATAAATAATTCTAAACTATTCATGAGGTGCTTCTTGGGATTTCTACTCCAGAGTTTGTGCAAAATTCACAACACTCCTCAAAAAAATTCGTGCTTAAGTGTGATTTACTCTATATCGATGTAATTTCTAATCGTACTGTTATTCAGTCAGTAATATTTTGCACTCCATTCTAGTTATTTGCGTAGACTTGGAAAATTTATTGTTACTTATAATTTTCCACGAGATTTATTTGTGTGTTACATTATATTGTATAAATAGAAATTTTATTTTCTCGCATATAGCAACTTTCGAATATTAGAATATCTTATTTGATCATATAGTCACATTTAGTTTTGTGTCTAGAATTTTGCATATTCATCTGTGTTCTTTATTGCAACTGCATATAGAAAATTATTACATGCTTCATAGTGGCAAAAATTTTAGAAAAGTCATAGATCTTACTGAAGTTTTGAATAAATTAAATGAAATAATAGATACTAATAAAAAACTTCAAATTGGTTTAGATGTAATAAATACACGTTTAGATAATTTAGAAACACAAGTCAACGAACAAAAACCTACTGAAAATAATCAAAGGAATGAGAGTAGACAAGGAAGGCATCTTAATATTGGAAGAGGTAATAATTTTGAGGATAAATATTTACATGATGATATCATACGTAAAGTCAAAATAGATGTTCCCTCTTTTGATGGCACTTATAACCCCCAATGATTTTATGATTGTTTAGCAGATATGGGTCACCTTTTTTAATGGTATGAGATGTCAGAGGCCCAAAGAGTCCGTTTTGCTAAATTAAAATTATAAGGGTTAGTTAAAGTGTATTGGATGTCAGTTGAGAGACAATTAGTAAGAAAGCGACAAAAATCAATTGAAATATAGTTTGAAACAAAATAAGAACTTAGAAAGAAATATCTTCCTCGAAATTTTAAGGATTGCCTTCTTGACCAGTTGTCTAATCTAAAACAGAGAAATATGAGTGTGACTGAATATATGTATAAATTCGATGAGCTCTTAGTGCAATGTGACATTCAAGAAGATAGTCGTATAACCCTTTCATGATTTTGCACTGGACTCAAACCCTAGCTCAAGCATGAAGTGCTTAGACATTCTTTAGATTCTGTTGAGGATGCATTTCAGTGCGCTCTCAACTATGAGACATATTTGTGCACACCCTTTGATAAAAAGTCCACTTTCAGAACTGCGGAGTATCCCAAACGACAATCTGATACTCATGCTACAAATACTAATAGTATTCCTAAGCATACGAAAGGTAAAACCATTACTAGTGAGTTATCAAAACTAACTACAAAACAATCTGAGTGCTTCAAATATCATGATTTTGGTCATTTTGCTTATCAATGTCTTACAAGAAATTTGTTAATAGACGAGATTCATAATAAAAATAATAGTGAGACTGAAGAAGAAATTTATGAGCCTCAAGGAATTTTTAGTGATGTTGAAGATAACTTAATAAATACACCTTTACACGTTGTTGGGTGTTTGCATTCTGTATCAAGCAATGAGAATTGGCGTAGATCTAATATGTTTCACACCTATATCACACACAATGATAAGAGTTATAAAGTCATGATAGATAGAGGTAGTTGTGTCAATATCATTTCTAAATCGGCTGTTAAAAAGATATGCCTCAAAGCTGAATCACACCCTCAACAGTATAATATTACTTGGGTTGATAAAAGTTTTTATGCTATTATTCAGCGTTGTCTTGTACCTATTCAATTTTCGAGTTATAGTGATCATATTTGGTGTGATGTTTTACACATACATACTGTACATATTTTGCTCGGTAGACCCTGATTATTTGACCTAGATGTTAAGAATTATGAAAAGTCCAACACCTATGCAGTTTTTGTAATGGAAAGAAAATTATTTTTACTCCTCCACCCAAGAGTCCATCTAAAATTAAAAAGAATGGGTTAATAACACTAACACGAGGTGATAAATTGCTCCATTTTATACATAAGAATCATGAGCCTATCGAGTCTAGATCTATATTTCTTGACAAGTCTTATCCACCTATAGATTCACATGCCACACTTTTTGCATTGTTTATGTGTGAATCTCCGTAGGCAAATTATATTTAGCAATGATGCTTATAAGTTTATTGCAGATATACTTGATAGAGTGCAGGTATTTCTAGCTGGCTCCATTCTGATTAAGGTTCCACCTACGAGGTTACATTTTAGAAATGTAGAGGCTTTTTACACCCAATGTACGAACCCTTTTAGGTTTTTGCGGGAGTTTGTTATGCTCTCTTTGGACTCGGAAATTCCATCAGTCCCTAATATTCGCTCTATCGTGATTATTTCATATGTGCCTTGGTGCTCTACTCCAGATGATCAACGAGCTTCTGCTTTATACCCGATGTTCTTCACAACATCATATTTTCAGCTCGTTCCACTTCATCCACATCCACGAGTTTTGTCGCCATGGACAAGTACGAAAGTTGATATTTGGTTCCGGATGTATCTGATTTACACATATTTATTATGGTAGAAAGGTTTATCGGATATCGAGATATATGTTCGCCATCACCCACTGTGTTTGTCTTTCTTCCATCTAACATTCACCGATGGTAAATGTTTCCAAGCAGGAGAGAATTGATGGAGATATAATTAGACATCTAATGATTTTTAGTTAGATTTGATTAGATTGGATTAGATATTTGATTAGATTTGTTATTATTTTATTATTTTAGAATTTTCTATATATAGGGTCTGTAAGACCCTAATTTGAGATGAAGAGTGAAATATAATTTTCTTTTGAGAGCATGTGATTTGCTTTATCAAATCTTTTCTCGAGTGATTCGTGAGAAAGTGGGCGTGTAATTCGCCTAGGCATGAGCTCCAAACCCTAATTTATTCCCAAAATCGGGTTAGGTTGCTGCATATTGGATCTATGCTTCGAAGAGGATCCAACTCCTGTCGTGAGGTGTGGCAGCGGAGTCGATCGCCCTTGCGGAGAGATGAACCAGCAAGGTTGGTGTGTCGTCAGAGCTTTAGTGATGCCACCGGCGAAGACTGAGACGGATTGGAGGAGGACAAAGAGGCAGTGGAGGTCTTGGGGCTGATGGAGAAGATCGAAGGTGGCAGTTTCAATTAGCGGAGAGATGAAGAGGGCAGGCAACGATTGGCTGGAGCGGTACTATCGAGGTCGAAGGAGGTGGTCGGCGATCTGTAGCTGAAGATGGGGAAAATAGCAGCGTGTTGGGGAGATCGGGAGTTGATTCTCAATCTGTTATTGGAGAGGGAATCGAGGCCGATAATCTGAGGTGGAGATGGCTAGCAGAGGTAGAGATGGTCAGTGTGGTGGTCTATGATGAAGAGGGGAGTTCGCCCACTTTGGACTTGATTTGGGTGTGGGAATGAAGGATGGTGGAGAAAAAGGGAATTGTTGCTAACATGGAGAGAATGAGTGGGGAGGATGAGGGATTTTTGTTTTTTATTTTTATTTCTAATTTTTTTTTTCTTTCGATTTTCTCTCTTCTTCTCAGTATCTTTCCAATTTGATTTTTTTTTCACGCAAACTCTCTCTCTCTCTCTCTTTTTTCTCTCAAATTTGCTTCCTTTTGCTCTCTCTATTTTTTTTTACTCTTTTTTCACTCGATTTTTTTCTCTCTCTCTCTCTTTTTCCTCTCAATTTTTTATTAACATAATTTTCTTTTGAATTTTTTTTCTCAAATCTAAAAAGAAAATTTTTTAAAAAATAAGATGGAAAAATAGAAAGATAGAGATGGATTTAGACTCTGATACCTGAAGATGTGGAACTTTGGCTCTGATACCAATTTGATGGTAGATGGGAGCGATTTAGGGTTTGTGGTGGAGAAATTGGGAAAAAACTTAAAATTTTAGAGATAAATTAGGGTTTAGACCTCACACCTAAATGAATCACACGCCCACTTTTCACGAATCACTCGAGAAAAGATTTGATAAAGTAAATTACATGCTCTCAAAAGAAAATCATCATCTCAAATTAGGGTTTTACAGACCATATATATAGAAAATTTTAAAACAACAAAATAATAATAAATCTAATCAAATTTCTAATCCAATCTAATTAAATCTAACTAAAACTAATCAGATCTCTAATCATATCTCTATCACAAAGATTTGGGTTCAAGATGGACTCAAGTCATTGTTGGAAATCGGGAGCAAATCACCAAGACACAAGATCTTAGGCTAGTAATCTTTAGGGAACTATTAGAGAATAAAAAAGTAGTGAAACATAAAATACAAGCAAAAGGTTTTAAAGTCGTTGGCTAACATGGATCTCGAGCCTATGTCATTGGTAGAAGATCAACGGACCGACTGTCACTTTATATTGAAATTTAGATATAAAATCTCTCAAAAACACTCAATCTCTCTCTCAAATTACATTCTCCGAAAGTATTAAAAAAATGTCTTCCTCCCCTTTTGCTTGTTATGTGGAGTTCTAGTTGAACCTGAATCCATACAGTTTTCTGACACAAGATGGAATCTATTTGCTTAAGAGTTATGATAGTTTCAATATTATTATTCGAAGATTTAGTTTTCTTGTCTAGGATAGATTTGGTTTGATGATGGATTTTCATAAATTGATCGAGGTAAGGAGTTGTAATCCAAATATTTAGTTTATCTAACAATACTCCTTAACCTTCTCCTCTCCTTAATCACTGAAACCAAGGACTAGAAAAGTCAAGATTATCTTTACTGCTTCAGAATAAACGCAGGCAGTGTAATTAAACGGCTCGGGTTTCATTTCTTTCTTTCTTTATGGATTTAGGGAAATTCTAAATGCGCACCGCATTTTTCCTAGTGAGTAGCATGACTAAAGTTCGAAATAATTACAAGTGTGCCACTATTTTTTTTTTTTTACAAAAAAAGGGCATGAACATTTTTTAGTGAGCACCATGCCCCATTACTTTCCCTCCTTCAACAGCGAGTCCTGTTTTTCCTCTCGCGTGACGCAAACCAAAATGCCAAAAAAATGGAAAAAAATTCTCTTCTTGATAAACCTAAATTCCCTTAAAAATTTTCAATCCTATTAATTGCATCACTCTCTAAAGTTTTGTTTGAGGTAATTTATTTTTTTTTTGGCAAATTTGAGAAGGAAAATTCATTGTTGGATATTGAGAGAATAGGAAAGATTGACTAAGATGGAGAACAAACATACAAAATTGGCAAAATTTGGATGAATTTCCATGTTTAGAGGTTTGCATAAATATTTTTTTAACTCAATTTGAAGTACAATTTAGAGTTGCCGCATGTCCCCGACAGTGAGGATCACGTTTTTGCAAACCCAACTCTCTGTATCTCCAACTCCGGACAGTGGGTGACTGTTACGGGAGCTCAACCCCGAATAGTCCCCGGACAGTTTTAAGGTCATACAGGGTATACATTCCGGATGAGGTTATATATAGGACGGGGCCTCAACCCCGGACAACAGTTTTTAGGTCGTGGATTTCAATTTAAAAAAAAAAAAAAATAAAGAAGTAGGAACATCATAAATTTATATTCACACAAACTAGACTTAAATCTTCATCAGCATGTAGATTTATATACACACAAAACACATCTGTAAATTTCATTAACAGATTAACGTATTACAAATATCAACAAACACCAATATACATAAATGTATATGTAAATATATAGAACTTGTTTCAAAATATAAACTTCAAATATACATCATTATGCTTAACTGTTTAAACATATATGTCAGAATAATACAAACGTCAACATAGAGCAATACATCAACATCGACATATCTTCTTAACAAGGTTACATGGTCCTCTCCTTTTGAATTTGTTAAATGATTGGAGTCATCGTGACCTCGAGACAGTTTTCTTCGTTCTATTAAATACTATAGGACGAACTCGTGATGACTACAGTTTATCCATATGAGAACAAAAATATTATAGGTAACGTATCAATAGTTAACTCACTATGAACTAAACAAACTAACGAAATAATTGTTGCAAAATTGATAGAAACAGCAACATGTATTTTAAAAAAAACATTCATATAAAATATGAAGTGAATAAGTTTAAAGTATTAAAATATCTAAATAACATGAAAAAATTCTACCAAAAAATTCAAAATATTGAAAAAAATGGAATTACATACATATAAAGCGGCATACACCTCTCAAAATTATTAACTTTGTATACTACAAAGTCAACATAATACAAGATGATAATTTCTCTTTAGGATAGTGCATCCAAATTTCTACATATTGAAATCCAAAAAATTAGAGGTCTAAATTATTTCCAAAAAATAGAAAAATTACTTGCTTACTTCTGCCGCCTTCTTTGCTGCTGACCTGGATGAAGAAGACGTGCCGGCGACCATGGATTGGGACGAGAGTGGGTTGCGCTTGCGGCAGTTGAGCGTGGTGAAGGAATTGGCCAACGGCTTTCATTTAGAGTTAGTGCTCACTATTCTGCCTGCCTTCTTTGCTGCTGACCTGGGTGAAGAAAACGAGCCGGCGACCATGGATCGGGACGAGAGCAGACTGCGCTTGCGGCGGTTGAACGTGGTGAAGGGGAGATCGTCGTCAAGAGAGGAGGGGATCGGCCAATGGCTTTGATT
Source organism: Dracaena cambodiana (assembly GCA_036321105.1). Classification (NCBI taxonomy): domain Eukaryota; kingdom Viridiplantae; phylum Streptophyta; class Magnoliopsida; order Asparagales; family Asparagaceae; genus Dracaena; species Dracaena cambodiana. Next base: position 18,936,390 of record JAYEPQ010000010.1, read on the forward strand.
TAGGGTTAGTGCTCACTAGGAAAAATGGGTTTTGGGGATGAAATGGTTAAGAGAGATGGTAGAGTTAATTTGGGAAATTTCGTGGTGCTACCGAGAAAAAAGCACAAGGTTTTTAAGTTACCTAGTGCTCACTAAGAAAATGGGGCTCACTAGGAAAAATATGGTGAGCATTTAGAATTTCCCATGGATTTAATAGGACCTTGAGTATCATCCTTACGGTGGTGCTTATAAGAATAGGACCCCAACCTGATTCACCATCAGCAAACACGTCATAGTTCCACGGGAAGCACAACTCTGGTTGTATCTACCCTTCTGTATGTTCGTTGTCAACAACCTCTTTGTTCATTAACTGAATGTCTGACAAAAACTGCAGCTAGCAATCACTATTTAGCCTTACAAACTCTACCATTGCAATTGATCTGTACAAAACAGAAGCAAGATGTATCATTTGTTACAGAAACGAGATGTCCAGTCGAAGAATACCAAGTTCTCCTTCCATTGCATGCTTTCTGAGAGAGGAGAGAGGTGGTGACACTTGAATCTATGAGTTCTATCATCCTTTCCCAAACTAGCATATGGCTTCAGAAGGAGAGTGCAGAAAAAGATCAAGGTTCGTATTAGTTTTCACTAACCTGCTTCAAAAATACGTGAAGCAGAGAAAAGATCAAGGTTGGTATTAGTTTTCACTAACCTGCTTTAAGAATACATGAAGCAATGACAACTTGAGACGAGGTTTGTCTTACAGGCATAAGAATTTGAGTTGTCACAGCAAATAGTACATATATTTTACCCATTATAATGCATCAACATACAATAATCTTGCATTTTTCTACGTGAGCACAAAAAAAATGTTTGAATTACATCAATAAATAACCAACTAGAATACATCTCAGTAAAATTTATACACCTCAGAAAAATTTATACAGACATATACCCATGAAGATACATGGCCCCAATCTGGCATTATCATTTACTGATACCAGCAAAAAAATTATTTAAAGAAAAACCGTTCACACAAATCATAAACACACTCATGCTCGCCCACTCGCTGTAGTACACAAAACACAACGCATCTGAGACCCACCAAAATGACCCTCCTCATCACCATCATCATCACTATGAGTTACATCGTTGCTTTCTGTATTAATAGAATCCGTGCCACCCATTAGGCAGCTGACATGATAAGCATGGCAACAAAAGAAAACAATGACGGACAGGTTCTGAACAGAGAATGGATCGAAACACAAGCAACATCTTGCACCACCCCTAGTTTTGGACTTCACTTCCAAAGTTCTTGCAGTTGGCATCCCCTCCATTTCTAGTGTTGAATTGTTATTTTCCCTCTTTCCACGGGTTTCCTCTTCAATGCTGCTCAAATAGACAGCACGCCTAGCCTCTTTTAAGTACTTGATCAGAAGGTTAACACAGTCGGCCTATAAAAGGTTCAAATCAATGACAGAAGAAGTAAAAGAAAGAAAATAAATATACTCAAGCCCAACGGTTAAAACCTTGAGAATATCATTGCATCCATGCCTCAGAGAAGTTTCTGTTCGATAATCGGTGATGATTTTGACAAGACGGTCTCTTAACCTACAAGGAAAGAATTATTTATTTATTTATTGTTGGCATGTTGGGAAAAGAAAAGATGGCCTATTCAGCAAATATGTCAGTAAGAGATGAGATAATTCGTGTCCCAACAAAAGAACAATAAATACAAACCGAGGTATTCGTACTCCATTTGGCACTCGGCTGACTATATAAAGTGGGTCCAGATTTCCAACAGTGTGTTCCAACAACATCCCAACCTGTCAAATTTTGCCAACAACAGTTAGGTGCTTGCAATGTCACTAAAACTAAAATTCAAGCATTCGTACTATCACTAAAGCTAAGAGATCAACTTAGTTTAATACATTGGAAAAGAATTAAATTTTCTGCCATAAACATACCATTTCAGGCTTGCGAAGGCACTGCTTAATCAACTCCTCCCATAGTTCATCATCATGCTGAATGGTCACAAATTCTACTGCCTGCAAAATTTCCATTACCCTTTGATTCAATAACCACTAAAGTCATTATGCACTTCTTCACATATGCATATGCAAATAAGGAAGAAAATGGTAAAAGAAACCATAAGTATCTTTGCAGATGTACTAAAGTTAATGAGCATACTTCCTGTATATCCTCTAATTTGTTTATGATAACTGCAAGTGCCTTTTTGGTATTTCCCATCCTTCCAAGGACAAATGCCTGTTCTCTAGGAAGATCTTTTCGGACACAAATGTCATATGCCTGAGAGATAGTTATCAGTCATATCATTGTTAATCTCTTATCTGAACATGAATGCATTAAGAATTTGTTGAACTACAAACCTTGTCAAGTCCATAATGTTGACTGCTGCGAAGAAATGGAAGGAGCATCTTGGGTTCATAATCAGCATAAAGCTCCACCTAACGCATAGAAGGCGAATAAACAAAAACAATTAACTAATAGTCCTCACAAAAGATGAAGTACTAAAACTAAGAATTAGTAGAAAAAACATAGAAGCTCAATTTAATGTGCCATCTCTAAAACTAATTATATGACACATTATCCCCCTAACAACGCAAACCCGGGAATGAAGAATCGTTTTATCTTGAAGATCAAGAACACAAGGGAAATTCTCTTGAACCATATTCACTAGCTTTTCAATAATTAGGCCTCTAATAATAAAATATACTGAAGCACATGTGACCTTGGCTCTCAATTTATATACCTTAGGGTAAGCGCTGTTTCCTACTGAGTGTATATCATCATACCCTTCTTTCATACTCTTTCTTCGACCAGGAAAAATTTTGGAGGATCAATCTAGGTTTGCAGGCTCCAAACACCCACACACAAACTGTCAAAAGGAAAGGGAAAAAAAAAAGGAAAAAAGGAAAAAGAAATGCCTTCTTGGACATCAAATGAACCCCTCTTCCTGAAGTTTCCTTGTATAGGATCTCGATAATATTTCAGAGGGTTCATATAGGTTGGTGTCACAATGACAGCTCTTTATAATTTCTGGAAACTCTTTCCATAGAACCATTAGCAACTTTGTTCTTAACCTAATCACATTTCGTTATATGGATAAAATTTCAGAAGGTTTCATACAGGATGATTTCAGCATGACAGCTGCTTTTAGGTTTTGGTCAATCTTCCCATGAACCATTTGCAACTTGGCTACCTAATCCACCCCATTTCAATATGTGAGGATGATGATACCTACCAACGACACTTAAAGATACTGAAGAAAACACATAACATACTATATAGGCAAAGATGTCAGATGTCTTGGCATAGAAGTAAAGTTAAAATTTAAAGTGTTTTATTATTATTATTATTATTTTAAACACCATCAGTTCCTCAAATCTTACATAGTTTGATATTAGTTCCTCAAATATCATATGTTTCAAATTAGCCCTCCAAATCCTTTAAGTTACACCAAATAAGAACCTCTAGTTATTTTTCATCCAACTGCTTCAAAATATTCCATTAGCTATAACATTTGAGATGATCTTCCAGATATTGCCCTTACTCCGTTAAGCTTTTTAACGGCTATCCTATTTTTAATTTCTCCCACCCACTCCCTATAAACGTTAACTCCTCCCACCAGCACCCCATCCTAGTTCTATCTTAAACTCTCCGCAGCCAACATAACCCAACCAAACTCAATCATTAAAACCTACCCAAATCCAATCATAACCCAATCAAGCCCTGCCTAACCCAAACCCAACCTGAACCCAATCTAGGGAGACAGGAGGTTGGGGGAGAGAGATTTGGGTAAATGATATTCCTCACTGGAGACCTAATCCAACCATAGTTAGTCAATTTGGATAAGATCTTAACACAAGGACCAATTTGGCGCCATGAACAGAATTTCAGGGAATAATTTGATATATCTAAGATTTGAGGACCTGATATCAAAATATTGTATATTTGAGAGACTAATACTGGTAAAACAGTAAATTAAATGAATTAATGTAAATATGGATGTATTCATTTAGATAAACAAAAAATGGTTGACTTCACCTGCGATACACATTATGGAAGTTAACTGTTATAGAATTCAAATAACTTCCGTAACACATTTACAGGAGTCAAAAGCACATTTTGTTACTAGTTTGCTCCAACCAAGAAAGAATATGCCAGATCCCCCATCTCAAACCAAGAGAAACAATCATCAATTTTTTGATGATCACTATAATTTAACATAAGGCGGATTACTAATTTCTATCAACTACAATGTTAATGGAGCTCCATGAGTATCTTTAGTCTCAAACTAACTAAATAAGAGTGAAGAATAAGGGAATGGAAGACACTTTTTGACTGGTAAAGTTACAAGGCAGAGAAGCCCAAAGCATATGAAGCTATCTACCTATAGGAGATGGAATGCAAATATACCTTACAACTATTTATTTGTTTAAAAAACAATAGTGCTTATTGTTTACCTCTAAATAAGGAACAAGAGCAATAGAATTGCTCCTAGCAATAATAAAGTACTTTTACATTCTAAGAAATAAGAGGTAGCAGACCTTTATCCTATGAGAGACTCATTTCTCTACTTATACGTCAACCATTCATCATGAAGGTGAGGATTTAGATGTTCTTAGAATCAAAGCACGATGATGGTTGAAAACAGAGAAATGGTAGTGGAACATTATGGGATCATAGGATACCAAGAAATTACTGAAAAATTTTATAAGAAATTAAGACAGCTATATAACCTATAATGTTTTACGTAACAAAGTGTTTGGCAATTAAGGAACAACATGTTAAAAGAAAAACGTAGCTGAAATGAGAATGTTGAGATGCATACATGCATCTGTAAGAAAAGGTAGCTTCAACAGGATAAAAAAGGGGGAATTGGTTGATATTGTGATAGGAACATAGGTGACAGATTAATGAAGGCTAGGGGTACACATAAATTAACATCGAGTGTGAAGGCAAGAAAGGATTTACAAGCTGTTAACATAACAAAGGTGGTGTGTTCTTATACAGAGCTCAATGGAAAAGAAATACAAAAAAGGGATTCAAGTCTCCAATACAAAATTTTGAGATATATTTTTGCTACTGTTGCTGTTTCATAGCATCAGAGGCACAAAGGCTATAATCAACTGCAGAAAATAAACCCCAGTCACAACCTATTCTCTTGTCCAGTAACGATTTAGGCCATGTTGGGGACACAGATAAGTTATCCAACCTCCACCATTTTGGAAGTTAGGTAACTAAAGTCCAAAATTCTAATTGAGACTGTCTGAAACATTCCAGAGCTGGGCCTAACCCAAATCATCTAAACTACAAAGTTGAGATAACTCCAAAAAAGTGGGGGCATCAAAAGTCTAATTCTACCCTTATTACTTCATAACTCCATTTTTCTTGAAACCAAAAACACCACAGTTGGAGTTTAGACAACTAGAGTTTGATGCTTGGAGTTTGCATAACCTATATCTACTCCAGTTATCTAACACCACTACCAAACGGAGCCCTAATATATAATCAACATAATTTCTAGATTTGCCCTAATAAATAGAAGGCACTTTCAATAAAGAAAAAAAAAATCCCAATAAGGATATCAGTACTATTTCTTGATGACAAGAACCTAATAAAAAAATAAAAGATAATTAACTAGCTCAGTGTTACTCTAGCTATTAGCATGATATATGAGAATAGTTTATAGCATCCAAATGGACAAATGTCATTCAATGTCTCCATGCAGGTTATGCATCTTGATTTCTCAAGTGGCAAGCTTTCAAATTAAGTTATGTCCATGAAACGTGCACTACTCAAATAAAGTTCATAAAAAGAAATACCCACACACGTGCAAATCTATCCAAACAAACACACAGTACAGAGTTAAACCAAATGATTACATGGTAATATCAAGGAATTCGAAATATTCAACATATAATAAATGATGAGTTACCTGCAAATCATGGAACTCCTTTCCGGCATTAGGGTCAACTTCAAATAATGAATGCAAGTATTGATGCAAGAAATATTTGCTATCACACTTTCTAATGGCACCTAAAAGTTGTCCAACAACTTCAGAAGGGGGTATGACATCACGGTGTTGGATCAGTAAAGACACTGTCAATGTGCTATCAAGTATCATCAGTTGTACAACCTGTCACATGGACAAGAACAGTGAGTGAAAATATGATAAGTTTTGTGCTTACATATATACTTGATTTATCATATTATTTCAAGAAAACATGGAGAGGCAAACCATAAATTTACGCATTAATTGAATATCACAAAATATTCACAAGTCTGTCTTCCCAAATTATTTAACGGAGACCAACAATCTTTAAAAGTAAGGGACTAATAGTAGCCCTAGATTATGGTTGAGAGAATTGAAATGAGGAAAAAAAAAAAGAGCATTTTAATATTAAAGGTAAGTTAAAAAGGATGATATATGTAATTTACATAAGGATGCTGAAGGTAGGTTTCAAATGCACCATTGTTAGAATTGCATGAGGAAGCTGAAAGTAACAAACAGGCACTCAAGCACTGAACCAAGACTGCAATCCTAAGATATGTACTGGCAACACAGCTTACCTGGAAGGAAAGTAAATAACAGAAATTTTGCAGGCCAAGAGCTTCAAGGGATTGCAGCGTTCAGAAACTTATATGGGGACAATCGCATACTCCTGACAAAATGTCACTGATATGTGGGCCTTGATCCAGCTAATGTAATTTTAAATAAGGGATAATCAGATACTCTATAAGATTGATGAAGTATTTAATTTTCACGTATTTATTATCCCTGTTTCATCAGGCTGTAAAGCAATGATGCTTTTCCCCTTTGGCATGGTACTGATGTCTCCATATTTTTCTGTGCGACATACAGGTCTTCTCCACATCCTCATAGAAATTTATTGTGAGAACAAGTTATCATAGTTTTCAATAAGGTGCTGCAGCAACACTTTAAATGTAGTGCTACTGTACATATCAATAGTATTTTTACCTTTGGAGTGTGGCAAGTTCTTCCACCAAAAAGAATGGATGAATGAATGGTTGAAAAGCTTGTACAACCCCTATTTTATAAAAGGGCAAACACCTAATCTAGGCCAAATTGCCTTTACATGAAGGCAAGTAGCCCAATCCCCCTTTGCTTATAGTCGTAACAGTAAGCAGTATTTTGCAATAGCGGGTAACTTCCTTTAGGAAGGAAAGTATGTCCTATTGATTGAGATGTTGATGGAATGAATAGAATAAGGGCAACTTTCAAATCTGACCATAGGTCTAGGTCTTGGATGAGTCGTAACAGACTATGGGAGGTTTGTTGGTTTCCTTCCTGCCCCTAGGAATCTTTCATTTTTCATCACAAATCTGAGATTGTGCATAAGGTGCAGCTCCAAAATTGTAATACAAAAGGCATGGAATGGGTGTCGTAACTCAATCTGGGCAAACGAAGGAGTTCGGGAATGAAAGAACGAGGGGTTGATAGGTTTTGGATGCCGCCACAGCAATAGATGTTTGTATCTCTCCTGAGATCCTCATGTGACTGTTCCTCTAGTTTGTTGATATCCTTCGTGTTTGGTTGTGTAGCTTATGTGTTTGGTTGCTGTTGTCCTTCGTGTTTGCATCCAAATTGGTCCTGAGTATCTCCCCCTATGTGTAATTACATTGACAGATATCTTGCACTTGTTTGTGTTGATAAGTTAAAGTTTGTTTCCTTCCTTTCTCTAGAAAATCCTTTCTTTTGGCTTTATTGAAGAAAATAGATAATTGCCGAGAACATGCTACCATTTGGTGGTACTCCTGTTTCTAGCATATTCTTCTTCCTCCTTTTTTGGGAGACAACTATAGGCTAATTGTATCAATCTTCAGATCGAACTAATGTTAGTGGCTAGTGAAGCAAACGTGGAGGAAAAAAGATGCCTCAACCACTTCCAATTAGTATTTTTAAAATTGGATATTAGTGATCTATCGGTCGGCAAAATTCTATACCGAATATCATATATCGTGTGATATATCAAACTTTTTAGTAAATATCGGATATCATATATAATAAATATACATATTACACCTATATAAATCATATGTACCTATTTGCGTTGAATTCATAAATAACTTGACATTAAACTGCATATATTTAAAATTTCTGTAGATCTATATTAAGACTTGCTACATAGTTCCATTCTCACAACAGCACAAGCTCTCCATTTTTCAGAAATCAGATCTATATCAAACTTTTTCCTAGAAACATACTAGTGCAGATATAAATTAGAATAAAGTTACACAATAATCATCTATTCCTTTTCCAAGTAGCATGGTCAGCTATAAAGCTCAAGGTTCTACAAAATTTTAAGATGGTCTATTACCTGACAGAGCCTTCTAAATTAATACAAAATTCCTGGCCAACGATGCTATAAAAATTAGATAGGCTTACAAGATAGAGAAATGTTTGCCAGGCATGAAAAGCTGCATTATTACTTATGTAACAAAGAATATCATAACTATTTATCCGCAATGCATGAGAGTGTTCATTATTATTTTTAAAAATATAGATTTGTTCTGAAATTAAAGGTAAACTTTCCCAGATCCTCAATTCCAATGTACTATCTAACTAATTCTGTAGAAATTATTTGTGTTTTGATCTATGACTAATAGACACAAACATGACACAAATGTCATGTTCTCACACATACATGGGTTGTTAGACATGGCAAACATGAGAAATCCATCACAGCTACATATAGGTATATTACGAAGTATCGACGTGCCATATCTGGCCCCATGTCCATGTCAGACGTGTATCAGAAACGATTCATGCACGACAAAACCCAAAACTGCATCGAACACAAATTTGGTTGACACATGATCAATGCAAAATGTGCGACAACATAGTCAATTTACTTCATATTATTTCAAAAGAAATCATTTATGTACAATTTATATTGGTTGACATTTAGATATGGTTAAGCAGTTATATGATTTTGTTTTCAGGTCTTATTTAAAAAATTAAGGAATTTTCATAATAAATGCGAATGAGCCTAAGTTCTACTGTTTTGCTTTTTAGTGAGATATTTGTTTATGATTTGGAACTCAGTTGTGGCTGATGACGATTAATTAAATAGCCATTTATTGATAGAATCCTCATGTTCACAATTCTCTTGCACCAATATATCACATTAAACTCTTCATGTATGGTTATATTTAACCTAAGAGACAAAGAAACTTAAAAACTAATTAAACAATATTTATTATTTGAATTGGAGAAAGTCTACTGCTTAAAACCTAGTAATGTAACTGAGAACCTGTTTGTAATTATTATAAACGAATAGCTTATATAATAGTTTGTTAGCTGATATTTTATATTTTATTTATAAATTTACTTATATATAATAATAAAAAATATTGATTGTCATGTCCTTTTATCTTACTCTTTAGGATTTTATCATGTCCTGTGTCCATATCCGTGCGAACATATTGGTTTCAAGCCATTGAATGAAATAAAAGTAAAGCTATCTACAAGTAATAACTTTTGTTAAAATGGATCACAGTATACTCAATCATTTTGAAAGTAAATTAGCAGTTATACATTTGTATGCTTGGGATAAACATGAACAAGTTGGACATACATTTCATAGATTATAATGTACAGGGGCCGGATTTAAGTTACACCTGAAACCTCCAAAAATTTTAAAAACTTTCTTCAAAACGACCAACACCAATCAATTTTCAAGATTAAGTTTATGGCCATAAGATAAGATAGCCACGCAGATTTAGAGATTGTTGTGTCATGTGGTGTCTCCACTATTGTACATGCAACAAATTAACTGCCACTTGGACTTCTATTTTATCTTTCGAATGAGGGTGTTTCTTTGTGTCTCCCCATAAACCATCCCTGTTCATTTCTTATCTAGATAGACGTTTATTGGAGTATTATAGTTTAGTACTAATTTTGAGGGGTACAAAAAACCATGCTTTGTATTTACAAAATAAAATTAAAAAATATAAAATCCATGAGGCTCATGCCTTGCACCATCAGTGGCTTAATACTTTGCCCCATGCATCCCTCTAGAATGCATGTGGTCAGACGCAGTGAGATTCTGTTGAACTCGTCGAAATTTGCTTTCCTCTTCATTTGTTAATCGGGTGATAGAATGTGCATGAGATCCTATTTCACAATGCTCGTTAATGGATCTCCAACTCAACCATTTTTGTTTCTGGTAGTCTCAAGAAAGGATCCCACAAGTTTTATATCTATTCAAATTGACAACATAACGAGCAATTTGGTCGATCAAGGCTGACAGGTAAAGTGTAACTAACTTTATAGTATGAGTCTTCCTTAGGATTAAGGGCGCTCAAACCTTAACCAGCTTACGTTTGGCAGATGATTGGTTCCTGAAGTGTAAAACAAACCAAAACAGGTTGAATGCATATAAATATCATTCAGTCCTACTATAGAAGCAGCAGCAAACTGGGAACATGGATAAGTTTGTGTGTCTCTAGCAAACAAATATACATAAGACCCCCTGATGCAGAACAAAAGGAAACTAGGGTTTTTTGTGGAGATTTAGGGATAAAATTACTTTTTGATAAGGTTCAGACCTCACACCCTGGCGAGTCGTGCACCCACTATCACATGAATCACTTGAGAAAAGATTTAGAAGAAAAGAAAGTTGCATGCTCTCAATAATTTCATAATATTTCACTCTTCATTATTTTAAAACGTGATTATAGAGTAATATATATTAAAAAAGAAAAAAAACTACATGAACCACATGCAAACAAAATCAAATCAAACCTAACCAATACAAAACCAACTCTGAAATTGAAATCCTAATCAACTCTAATCAAATCTTACCTTTAACTATCAACAAAATAAAATAAAATTTAATCAAATCCAAAATTGAAATCCTAATAAAAAATAATCAAATCCTAACTAATATTAGCCTTTGATTGTCCTCACTCCTCATCAATTCTACGCGGCTTGGAAACATTCACCTTCGGTGGATAAAAGGGTGTAAGTGTAGTAATTTCCAAAACTTGCCCATTGACAAGTTGATCTTGATAAATGAAATAAATTTGGCTGTGAAAATAAGATCCGAAAATGTAACATGGAGTATCTGATTATGATATCGGTACTGAGGTATGGACGTCAGGATTCTTTGCACCAGAATAAGACTAATATCCTATAAATATATGTTGTTATAAAAAGATTTGGAATGAATCATAGTCACTAGGCAATCTCATAATATAGGGAATCACATAACTAGGGATGATGGTATTAACAACACAACTTTTCTTGTCGAACAAACTCCAGAAGTGTCAATAGTTGCGAGGAAGTTTCTTTGAGCACTGGCAGCAACTCAACAATAACTTCTTACAATGGTGGCTCACACTGGGAAATATAATAGTCAAGCTCTGGATCTTTGACAATATTTGTTATGGGTTGGCTTCAACTATCATAATTTAAACTCTTGGAAGTAAGCATGTCGGCAGTGTTCAAAAACTCAGAGAACTCGAAAGAATACACGTCCAAGTACTCACGCTCAAAGATTGCTGAGTTCTAGTTGCAAAAATCACTCCAAAAATATGGACAAAACGAGTTCTCAAAGTACTCAGTCGAGTACTAAGAACCCACCGAGTAACGGTCGAGCACTAAGAACCCACCGAGTAATTATGCAGGTCAGTTCTTTTGGGTCGGTTTTTTGGATCGGATTTGCTTACCCAAACAGATTTGATATCCATTATATCAAAATGTCAGTTGGGTATAGAGCATTCTCCGCCTAATCACCCAAAAATTCTCCTATCAAAATCCTCCTCTTTCGGCGATCAAATTCACTCAAATCCCTCTCCTCTCTCAATTTCGCCAGTCGAAATCCTCTCCCTCTGAATTTGGCTAATCGAACTCTCTCGATTTGGTGACAACCTTTCTTGCCCATGTCAATCTCGATCGAGATCGTGGGCAACTCGACTACCCCTAGCTCCGACAGCCTCTGCGACCTAAATCGAGCACTGCAATTTAGGCTGTTAGGGATGAAACCTCTTCTTCCCGTTGCCACTCTCTCTCTCTCAAATTTGATAACACCTCATCTTCCAACCCCCAAGGCTACCGGAGGTTGGCAATGCAACCAGCTTCTCAGGTAAAGACTCAAACTAAATTTTGTAAGCATTTTTAAATTTAAATTTAATTTAGATTTTTTTAGTTCTAATTAGTTTTGATTTTCATATGTTGTTAATTACTTTATTAATTCTTTGATCGATGATAATCTTTGTTGGATTGTTGTATTTTAACTTTGTTTAGCATGTTGGATTAAATAAATGTGGCTTTTTAGTTCTACTATGTTAGCATGTTGGATTAAATCTTGGCTGAATTAAAAATTTGTTGGATAAAATAAATGTTGGATGCTTGGATTAAATCCAAGGATTATAAGGTGGAGAATTATAAGGTGTCGATTTTGAATTAGAATAAATAGTTTTCTTTTTTATTAAAGTTGTATTAAAACTTTTGTATTTAAACAAAATTACATACTTGATTAAAAAAATTACAAGTTTGATATACTAATAAAAAGTAGGTTTCTTACGATCTTTAAAGAAAGAACAATGCATAATATGATTAATATGATTAGATACAAAGGAAAAACATAAATAAATGCAATATTAGGTAGGTTACATCAATAATGTGATATCTAATTGTAGAAAATATTTCACATTTTCCATCTACGGCATCAAATTCAACTGTTAGGTGTGCTGACAAATTAACTCCTAATATGAGTCAAGATGTTGATATTTCGAATAAACCAAAAGGCTATAAGGATATTGGATGGGATTACGGAAAACTTGCGAAGATGGGTAACTATAGAGAGGTAAAATGCAGGAGGTGCGAAAAGATAATATATGAAGCAATCAATCGGCCTAAGCAATATTGCCAGCTTTGGTGGATGTCTTTTAGCAGTGGATGAGGTCTCTGTAGGGAGAATTTAGACGCTGTAGAAATGAAGGCGGGCAAGAAGGCAGAGTATGAAGCAAGACAAAATGGTAAAACTTTATGAAGAAATGAAAACTGAAGATCCTGAATTGTCTCTTATTAACATGAAGAAGCCTTGTGTGTTGGGTCTTCCGGATAGAATGGTGGATATGGTAAATTAAAACAAACTGTGTTGAATGAGGCGGAGTTAAAAAGATGGAAAGAAATTGCTTATGAAAAATTGGCATGTAGACTTATGCAGCTATAATTCTATTTCATAAATTTAGCATGCCAGAATTTGATATTGCTTGTGATGCATTCAGTTGCCAGCGTCCCTTTTGAAGCAAGCATATGCAAAGGTAAACGAGAAACTTGAGAAGCAAATGGAAGTATGGAATCGGTATGAATGCAGTATACTCAAAGGTGGGTGGACCGATAGGATGCATCCAGTATGATGAATCTTTGCGTGCATTGCAAGAATAGTACTAACTTTATCAACTCTATTGAAAATTCTACTTCAGGTCATACATGAGAATATATATTCAAATGGGTTGGGGAGTATACTAAAGAGGTAGGAGTGGATTGGGTTCTGCAGGTGATTACTGACAACACGGATACTAATATGACTACGAAGAGTATGATGGCATTATCACGTCCTACTTTAGTTTTGAGTATTTGTGAAGTCCCATATTATCGACCTCAAGTTGGAGAACACTAGGAAGCTCTCTAAGTACAAGACCGTGATCAATAAGGCAAGGACACTCATAGTTTTTGTGTATATGCATCACTCTGCTCTTGCAATTATGCAAAAATACACTAATAGGGGGAGCTTGTTAAGCAAGTGTCACCAGATTTGTCCCAACATTTATTAGCTTTAGTTGCCTCTTAAATAAGAAATCCCAATTAGCTATTATGGTCTCTTCAAGCAATTGGAAAGAGAACATATGGGTGAAGCACGCGGCAGGCTCGAACAAAACCCACACTGTATTTAAATTTTTTTTTTGCAGAGATACGGAGCTAGTGAAGATTTATACATGTTCTTCATATTGTCGATACTGACTGAAGACCATCAATGGGCTTTGCATATTACATGCGTGAGGATGCAAAAGATGAGATCCGTGTTGCCTACAATAGAAAGTAATCAACTATTCGAACGATTATTGATATTGTGGAGAAGCATGCGAATGGTAGGCTTGACATCCACTGCATTTGATGGCTTACTTTGTAAATCCCTATTATTATTATTATAGGGATAAAATAGTTAAAGAAAATAGATCATGAAACCAGCACTTCTGAAATGTATCTCTCTATTCTTCTCCAAAAAAAAATTCAAGATAAGATTTATTCTAACATAAGAACAAGGAGGGACTAATGGGGAATAGAATAGCTGAGATACTATGTGAGTTTCAATGGCATGGATAACTTTGATCCAGATAAATCTATACCAAACTTGTTTGATTAACTCTAAGTTATTTAATTGAGATTATCTTGTCTACAGCAACAACTAAGCTTTTTATCCCAAGTATTTGGGATAGGCTACATGAACCAAAAAAAGAATCACGCCGGATGGATCACTTTGATATTCCTTCTCCATTCATTTCTATCAAGTAATATCTCCTTATTTAAACCTCTATACTCAATATCTTTGCGTATCATCTCCATCCATATTTTCTTCGGTCTTTTGATTTGTCCTACATTGATAAACTCCCATCTTCGAACTGGTACACTTGTAGACCTACGTTGCACATGACCAAACCATCGTACGCGATTTTCTCGCATCTTCTCATCAATGGAAGATACACGTCCTACTTTATTAGGTGATTACTGACAACACGGATACTAATATGACTACGAAGAGTTTGATGGCATTATCACGTCCTACTTTAGTTTTGAGTATTTGTGCAGTCCCATATTATCGACCTCAAGTTGGAGAACACTGGGAAGCTCTCTAAGTACAAGACCGTGATCAATAAGGCAAGGACACTCATAGTTTTTGTGTATATGCATCACTCTGCTCTTGCAATTATGCAAAAATACACTAATAGGGGGAGCTTGTTAAGCAAGAGTCACCAGATTTGTCCCAACATTTATTAGCTTTAGTTGCCACTTAAATAAGAAATCCCAATTAGCTATTATGGTCTCTTCAAGCAATTGGAAAGAGAACATATGGGTGAAGCACGCGGTAGGCTCGAACAAAACCCACACTGTATTTAAATTTTTTTTTTTTGCAAAGATACGGAGCTAGTGAAGATTTATACATGTTCTTCATATTGTCGATGCTGACTGAAGACCATCAATGGGCTTTGCATATTACATGCGTGAGGATGCAAAAGATGAGATCCGTGTTGCCTACAATAGAAAGTAATCAACTATTCGAACGATTATTGATATTGTGGAGAAGCATGCGAATGGTAGGCTTGACATCCACTGCATTTGATGGCTTACTTTGTAAATCCCTATTATTATTATTATAGGGATAAAATAGTTAAAGAAAATAGATCATGAAACCAGCACTTCTGAAATGTATCTCTCTATTCTTCCCCAAAAAAAATTCAAGATAAGATTTATTCTAACATGAGAACAAGGAGGGACTAATGGGGAATAGAATAGCTGAGATACTATGTGAGTTTCAATGGCATGGATAACTTTGATCCAGATAAATCTATACCAAACTTGTTTGATTAACTCTAAATTATTTAATTGAGATTATCTTGTCTACAACAACAACTAAGCCTTTTATCCCAAGTATTTGGGGTAGGCTACATGAACCAAAAAAAAGAATCACGCCGGATGGATCACTTTGATATTCCTTCTCCATTCATTTCTATCAAGTAATATCTCCTTATTTAACCTCTATACTCCATATCTTTGCGTATCACCTCCATCCATATTTTCTTCGGTCTTTTAATTTGTCCTACATTGATAAACTCCCATTTTCGAATTGGTACACTTGTAGGCCTACGTTGCACATGACCAAACTATCGTACGCGATTTTCTCGCATCTTCTCATCGATAGAAGATACACCTACTTTAGCACGAATATCTTCATGTTTTACTTTATCTATCCTAATATTGCCGCACATCCAACGGAGCATGCGCATCTCTGCTACACTTATCTTATGTGAATGACGTTTCTTTATACCCCAACATTCCGTACCATATAATAAAATTGGCCTAATAGCAGTCCTATAAAATTTTCCTTTCAATTTTAACGGAATGTTACGGTCACATAAAACTCTCGTTGCCCTTCTCCATTTTAACTAGCCAGTTTGTATCTTATGGTTAAGATCATTATTGATCTCTCCATCATTCTGAATAATAGAACCCAAATATCGAAACTGATTGCTCATCTGTATCTCTTCCCTATCCAGTTTTACAGCATTATAGTTTATGGTCCGTCATTTACTAAATTTACACTCCATGAGATTATCTTGTCATGAATCATTTATTTGTTAATATCATAAATTACAATAATATCCTTCTAATAATAGCTCATTGGTAGAATTTCTATAGGGAATTTGCACCATATCTTAAAAAGATGGCCTTGAAGACTCAATTTGACCAGCATCTCCTCGGGATGTGAGAGGAGCTGGAGCATTTTTCAGGGGTATGTACCTTAAAAACAATATTAATATATCATATACGTTTACATAAAATGTTTCTCTTTTCATAGATTTTAATAGGATATCTTTGTGCAGGTACACATGAAGAAGAGGAATAGACTTGATCCCAAAAGACTAATTGATCTATTTTTTTCCAGTTTAATAAAAAATGGACACAAAGAGAGAAGCAAAGAAAGATGTCCTTTTAGCCCTAGATGATTCTAGGGCATTGGCACTGGAAAAAGGCACAGGCTAAGGAGGAGAATGAGGAAAAAGAGATTTTTCTTGGCATAGGTCTTGAATGGGATGTTATTGGGACTGTGGGAGCAAATGAAGATCCACATAGAAGAAGATTAAGGACATTCAAACGAAAAGCAGCAACTGCAGCAACTAGGTAAGAAGAAGGCTCCTCAAGTGCAACAAAGTTCGTCTAGAATTGAGTAATTAGGATGCTTATTCAGAGAATAAAAATATTGACTACGACGCTCCTAGGAATGAGGAATTAGGTGATGACAATATTAGAGATGAGGACAACGATCAGTAGGTTCAAGATCATAGTGAAAGGTATTGAACTTGTTTTGATATATTTATAAAATTTGATTTTGATTTTTGAAATTATATGTTTCAATATTAGCCAATTTCGGTATTCATACTTATTAAAATATAAATAGTCCAAATTCTGAACGAGTATTTGGGAATTCTCGGAGTTCTCACTACTCACTCTCAGATCGAACAAGCATTTAAACTGAGCTTTAGAATACTGCACGTCGTATCTAGACTCTTCCAGAGACACTAGTAGTCAGATTTTCGAAATTCTCTATAAGGAGAATGCATAATGGAAGGACACTGGTGAGTAGAATGCCCATATTTTTCACACTTAGAATACTATTATTTGCCCTTACAAAACTTCGATGAACAATTGAAGTCAAGATATCGAGCATAACGTGCACGAAGGAGTAGCAACCGATCACAAGTTGAATAAGATTTATAGTTACTTAACATACCAAACAAAAACTTCTCTAACCAACTATAACTGAGCATAATGGGCTTCCTGTTTTGAAGTCAAAGAAAAGTAATGAAAGAATTTTTCCACATGACTCCCAATTTTTATAACCATTATGGCTATGATTATTATGAGAATGAGATTGTATCATATATATACATATACATATATATTACACTCCATTTGTTTGAAATTAGCATCAGTGTTGATGTATTTGCCACAGAATATGAACTCCATAAAGAATTAAACTTTAAAAATAAATATATAAAATCTAGAAAATACTCATATCTTCAATGGTGAGAATCTGGCTCAATTCAGACATGAATCTGGCTCCAAATCATTAACATACCCACAACAGGTCGATTCGGCTCTCAATAGGTCGAGTATGAAATTGTTGGATCCTACCTCTTTCAAGTTGATGACACTGTTGTGGCTGTTGATAAATATAAAAAAGATGTTCGATGAAGTTGAGATGTTATTGAGCTGATGTTGTTGATATCATTGTTGAGATTGTTGAAGTTGTGAACACTGTTGATTGTTGTCAAAAATGATGATATTGTTATCGTAGTGAGATGGTGGCGATGATTGTTGGATATTTTTCCACTCTTTTTTACTTTTATGATATTTTTTCACTAATTTTTTTTTATTTTTCTTTGTTTTTTCTGATTTTTCTCTCTAAATTTTTCTAATCTTATTTTTCTCTTTTTCTTTTATTAAACTAAAATAGAAAAGAAGACGGAAGAAGAAGATGACGGATTTGAGCTATGATATTAAATTTGATGTAGGATAGAAAGAAAATAAGGATTTGTTATGGAGATTTGGTTATGAAGGGATAAATTGAGGCTTGATAAGAATCGGGTCGTTAAGTCACTTGTCCATTCTTACACGAATTACTCAAGAAAAGATTTAGAAAGAATCAATTCACATTTTCTCAATAATTGCAAGACATTTCACTTTTTATTATTTTAAATACATTGCAATATATAAAAAACACTACATATGCCACACGCAAACAAAATCATATTAAATCTAACAAAATAAAACCAAATATAAAATTGAAATCCTAATAAAATCTAATCAAATCCTAACAAATACTAGCCTTTAAGTGTTAACACAATAAAATCAAATCCAAAATTGAAATCCTAATAAAAATCTACTCAAATTGTAGCCTTTAATTGTCCCCATCAGCCCCTAAAGAATGCAGGCTTCCTTCATGTATCTTGGAGTTTATATCATGCAAATCTAAGATGAATCAACAATTCGAAGTGCTTCTTCATCTCATGTTTACCTTCCATAACTAATGCTCATAACTTTTCTTTTCGTACTCAAATGCCCCCGATAACTCTTTGACATATGCTAAGTTTAGCACGGCTACACTGGTAATATCCCCTAATCTTTTATTATACTCAAATTTACCTTGCAGACTTTAATAGCGACTAATGAATTAACAAAGTCGAAGGACATTTTAGTACCAAAAAGATTATAAAGTATGAGCATATGGGGGTAGATGTTAAGAGCGATGTTGAAAATAACACATTTTGTAACTTGTTATATTCCGTTATGATACCTAACACAAATCTAATGCTATGGAAAAGTTGAAAATAACTTAGTGCACTGTAACGGTGCACTTTTTTACGTTATTTTTTATTATTTTACGTTATATTACGTTATTTATTGTTATTTTTTAGTAAAATCCAAATTATTGTTTATTATTTGTTTTGATTGTTAGTTGATTGTTACTATTTCTTTATTTGATTGTTTATCATTTGTTGTTTAATTACTTGCACAATTGTTAGTTTGTTAATTCGCAATTACTTGCTTGGTTACTTGTTATAATTCCCTTTCAATTGGTAGAATTTCTTACTTTTGTTGATTCTATTAAACTCTCAATCAAACTGAAATGAATAATTACAAGTAAAGTGAATTGAGCACTACAAAATATAGATTATAGCATTGGTAACATAGTTTTAAATATCAGTCAATATGAACGATATATCGCCCAATAATATCGCCTTAGAAGGTTTGCCAATACGATATAAAAGCCCGATATTGGCACATATTCCCAATGTGTCTGATATCCCGCTATCTGGCATGAAAACCCCTCATCAGATACAAATTCAATATCTGATATTTAGAATATTGGTTGGTAATGGCATAATATAAATAAATAAATTTAGAATCTTGTTTTTTTGTTTGGTGATGACTGAAATTACGTTGTTGCGAACTTAATATAATTTAAGAAGACAAATTTAAAAAATATTTGAAATTTGTTAGGAACTTAAAGTAGCTTCTGTATTATAGAATATTTACATATATATATATATATATATATATATATATATATATATTAAGAATTTTAAATTTATTAAAATTACTATACATAGTTTTATATTTATTTTTATTAGATAAATAGGAAATTGTATAATCTACATTATGCGTTGCACTATATGCGATGTTAACATAACGAAGACAAAACGTTATATTACCATTACGCTATTTTAAACAATGGTTACGAGTTCACAGTAATTACCCTCATTTCTATAGAGGGTGGAGGAATCACTCTTGTAAGGTTATGACCTTACTGCACTGACCATGCACAAAAAATGGGGATCCAACATGATGTATCATCAGGAATTGGAGTCAAAAATGAAGCCGCTATGAAGCACGGACACTCCAAAGTCAGTATTATATCCTCATCAAATACGTATCGGATAACAATATTTACACGACACTTACTACATATTGGACACACCAAATCTATATCAGATTTTAAAAATACAAAACTTATGCATCATAGACGTGTCTGGTTATAAAAAGTCATGAAGATTGTGTACGAGGCCACTGAAGTCAAGAACTTGAACACTATGAAATCGTACATTACCTAAAAATAAATATAAAAAGTTAATATAATATAAAAGGGATACTTAGTTATAGGTTGCAAAATACCTTGCAAAAATCGATGCTACAAATATTTTATTCCAAGTACTAATACTAATTTATTAGATTGAGTTTGAATTCTTTTCTTTAATATAGTTACTTGATTAGAATCAATATTTAAATTATTAAAAAAAATTCTTCCCCTTCAAAGAGAACATGCCTTCAAAAGTACGAGTTGGATGTGAATATATTACATGCATAAATATGTGCATATTTATGTAGTCATGTCCAAGGTTTTAAATATCTACTATAATAGATATATTGGTCAGAAAACTTCCATAGTGAATATCATTATTGGAAAGATATCAAGGATATTTAGTAAATATCAGATACCAATTGCAGACCATAATTATATATGTCCTCCTATCCTAAACAAATATAAATAAGATAATACATGCATACATCATATAAAACTATATAAACATTATATATATAAAAATTTAGGATACACTTGATAACTTACATTAAGTCGATAAAATCCATAATCACTAAAACATTAACCAATAAGTTTTTATTGTAGCTATAATTTTACTACAAATTTGATATAATTTTTTGATTTTACTATAATTCAAGTATTTAACAGTAATCTTACAGCAACTACTGACTAGTAACCCCTGAATCAATTTTTAAAAAAGATGATAAAAAGAAATCAGCCAGCTCGAAGTTTTAATAAAGGTATCCAATTTATTCAAATAACCAAAAAACAGTAAACTAGATTAAATGGGCCAAAAGAAGATCACAACTTTTACCTAGTTACATAGGCTCCGATATCAGTGGATATCAACTGATATTTGAATCCCAGTATTGCAGCTAGAATAGCGAATTGGACCCGATATTAACAGTGATTTTTTCTTAAAATGATATACACATTGAGATGTTCATATCTTAGCGATTAGGTGTCTAAACCGCAATAACAAATAATATTGCGATACTGCGGCAGCTATTTAAAACCTTGGTCATGTCCTTGTGTCATAACTTTTTAGGGTTTTCTGTGTCCTCATGTCTGTATCGAGTCTCAATTCTATGTCCCTTGTTCATATCCGTGCTTCATACCTAAGACATATGCTATGATCAGAGCAGCAAGTTATTCAAAATTTACCATTACTGATGTCAATATAAGAAGCTACATGGGACAAGGACAAGTGGGACAGATGACTTTTTGTGACCCTAAACACTTAAAGCCATCATTATTTGCATGTCAATTACTGGCTCAAAACACATGGAGCTAAAACACTAGCATTCTATAGATGATATTAATTAGGTTTGCAATTAATACGTAGTTATCATCTTTTTCCTTCTTTTAGAGATTTTCCCTAGTGTAGGAGAGTATGATGGACAACTTCTAGCTGTTTTGGACTACAATGAGCCCCACTCTTGTCCATAGTTATCAGCAAAGAGATTGGCTCTAACCATACGAGCGATGACTTCAAGTCAAAAACTGGTCACAAAATTTTGTCATTTCTTTCATTGAGCCTTACTCCATAGCTAACCCCATTTTGATGGGGGTAATAATGAAGTAATATGTAGTTACGGTCTTATAGAACCACAGTCACGATTTATAAGCCCTGTAAAGTCCTTAAAGGTATAACAATGATGTAGTAAAATTCACCTGACCTTACACCCTAGGTTACAGAATCACATCCAGGATTTTATAAACGTTAGAAAATCCTTAAAGACATTATACAATGATGTAGTACAATTCCCTTGACTTTTAAAACCTCGATAGCAGAACAATATCCACAATTTATAAACCTTAGAAAGCCCTCAAAGACAATATACAATGGAGTAGCACAATAACTTGACCTTAAAACTTTGGGATGCAATCCTATACATCTCACTTGAAGGGGTTTAGAGTACATTTTAGTTGATAATAATCTACTGGCCTCATGTAAGGCCAATCCACTCACAATAAATCAATTCAAGAATGGATCTCTCATTTTTTTTTTTTTTTTTTTTTGGGGTACAATGTAATGAATGAATCTCTTTCAAGTGTTCATGAGGGTTGCGCCATTGTGAGAGTAATAAAATCCTTCGATTTGCAATTGACTACTATTGCCCTCTATTTTACTAATTCGTACACGTTACTTTCATATTCTGTTCATCAAAACATTAACTTGCATTTATCATATTGCAACTCACAAATTGTTCTCAACCCTAATTATCTCCTCCCCTCCTAGTTGCAGTGCTACACCACTACAGTCAGGTGACCTACAGTAACAACACCCACTTATATGAAAGCTAATGTTCTTATTCAAAACCTAGAAAGGGCACAATCTGATGCCTCGTGGTGGAGAATGGATCGCTACACACTCAGGTGGTACTGGTAGCACAGTGGGCTAGGGAGGTCATTAGAAAGCTCAACTTACTTAGAATAAAACAAGGATGGCCCTGGTGGCATGGCTGCCAACTATAGTATCAAAGAAACAGACTTAAAATACACAGACCCTTGATGATGACTGGATTTGTTCTGGAAGATCACAAGGAACTAAAGGCTAGATACAGGTATGGACACTGAGTCACAGGGCCATGCAGGCAAACATGTTTCTTATTAACAGTGGAATTAATGATAGCTAATATGATGGTTACAGGCTACAGCCACCCGAGATACTTGAGCATGCTTTGATTTAATGTCCAACGTTAATACAAGTATGAAGTTGAACAGCTACCATGTGGCATTCAGTGTCCAGCTCCATTAAGGAGTGGTGGAATTCTAAGTTTGGTAAGGGTGCTAATAGGTTAGAGAGTGTCAGGCTCCAATAAGGAGCAGTTGTATTGCTGCGTTGGTAAGGTTTCTAGAAGATTAATGAAACAGCTTATTTGACTCAAAAGGTCCCAATTTTTTTTGAAGGACAAGTCTAAAGCTCCACATAATCGTTCACAGATTGCTAAGAGTATTGGATATACAAAAGTTGGCAATGGTTCATTCTGAATGTTATACTGAATGTTCCCCCTTGCACATGTTCAAACTCAAAAACAATAGTTTGACAGATGGTCAACCAATAAGAGAGCTGGAGCAGGTCTTGCAATTATGGATGCTTGCAGTAAAACCAATTTGACAGCAGATGCCATTTTGTTAGCAGCTTTGTTTGAGGAAGACCTCCAAAGACTGGGGGAAGGCCTAAAACTCTTGGTGTAAATTCTATGTCATGAATTGCGGACAGAAGGGGATGTCAATATGCCATAGAGTTTTACGCTTTCCCCCAATCTTTGGAGTTCTTCCTCAAACAATAAAGGAGACAATCTCACTCTTACCATGGTTCCTGCCACAGACTCAATATGCCATAGAATATTGGCATATTGCCCCTAGACTTTGGATTATGGTTTTTGCACCATTCAACTATCAATACTAAATGTCAAGGAAATAAAGGAATTTGCTGTAAAACCGATCAGGCTCAATGTGCATTTGTGAATGATCAATAATCAGTGCACAAATACGACATGTATGCACATAACGTCTCTATGTTATTCTATTTGTGCATACATATGAACATTGATAGCCACAGAAGGAAATATAAAGATGTAGGGACCCAATTTTTTAGTATCATACTTACAAAAGCCAGTGATACCTAAATTATTCTCTACGGACTGCTGCCACTGAAATTTTGTTTTAGCCATGAAGGGCATGTTTTGGCTTTTTCTTGAAATATGTCCTTCTAAAGGACATCCAGAAGTATTTCACAGCAAACAAAATTTATATAGTTAACAAATTTGGTATTGTTGAATTTTTAAGATCTCAAGGATGGTCAATATTTGAAATAGATTTGGTAGGAGTTCTGGATAAGAATAAGTAGGTAAGAAAAACAGTAAGCTAGGGTTCACAAGAGAGGAGACTGTAAATATTTCAGTTTGGGGGAAGATTGCATGAGATTATGCACAAGAAAGATAGAAGAGAGAGAGAGATTACATGGCGGTTTTTTTTTTTTTTTTGCTTTTTTGGGGCAAAGAGAAACCAGAAAATCTAGCTTCTCCAACTGTGCCATTTTCTGGAAGTTCCCTTTGAAAACCAGAAAAAGCAATTACCATAAGCAACACCAAACACACCTTAAATATGTATAAATAGGTTGGAAAACAATGTAATATGAATCAACACAGTAAAATGCATAGGCCATCACCACATGCACTTGAATGACACAATATATGTACTAGAGAACACACAGTAACGACAACTACAATGACAACATAGCTGAACACACACAATAACAACGACAACAACGTACTTGAGAAAATTTGGTTAGCTCATGCATAAACTAAAAGTGCATGTCAGATGAATAGAATACCATGTTTCAATACAACCAAAATTGTTAGTTGAAAACCAATATAATAATAGAATCATTACAAATATACCTTGTCACGAATAGCATCATGTAAGTTATGTTTTTCTATGAAGTTGAATATCTCTGGCTTCATTAGCTGAAAAGGAAAGGTAGAGAGTTTTAATCTTTTCAAATTTGGAACAAAATAATATATTTCCATAAGAGAATTTCAGCATCTAGTATAGCTTTACTTTTCTTGCTTCACCCTAGAAGTGAAACTATATAGTGTAGCACCCTCAAGAAAATAAACAGGAAAAAAAGTACTTACATCAGCATATAATGCCAGTGCCTTTTCATATTGAGTACTGATAATGTATAATTCAGCAAGTGCCTGTTGCTAAAAGTAGGTAAGTTTCCAAGAAGTGACCAAGGAGAAAACCTAAAAGAAATTTCACATGTACCTCTTTGAGCAAATCAGTCATAGAGGAAGTATTTATCTGAGACTCAATGGCAGAGATAACAGGCAATGCAGAATATAAGGTAGGTGGCCAACATTTTACAGTTGATAATAAAACATTGTGGAAAGATGGATTAGTTGCCAAAGCAACTAGGGCGACCTGCATGACACATTCTAAATGATGATTACAAGACTCCTACATCAATATCAGAAACGAAAAAATAGGAAGAAAATGTGTGCCCTAAGCTACACACCTCGTAAGCAGTATCACTCAACCTTGGATTTTCAGTAGGCATGTAAGGTACCAAAACAGGAAGCTGCCGAAGTTGGGCAAAATGGAACACCCATCTAATAAAAAAGTTGTTATTATTAAGGAATAATAAAATTTGTGATGTATGCAAGTTTGTCTGCTACAAACCTCTCCCACACTGAGGCCGAACCACGGAGCAGCTTAGGACACAAAGAAGCAGCTTCTGCATATTTTCTTTCAACAATCAAGTGATCGAGGTACCTTGATCCTACCTAAGCATATAACATGAGGAATAACATCATCATAAATGATGCCAGATGAATATAAACATTAAAATTTACTAGAAAACAAGAACTATGAAGCAGTCTATAAAAAATGAAGTCCACAGGAAAAGATTGACAATCAAGACAATATGGCCACAACTAGCAAAAAATAGTCTGCATAAATAGTGAAGGCATTTGGTAGGGATCCAGTTTAGAAGATTCAGTTAGATTATTTTAGTAGATATATTTTGGTATTTCATTATTTTCGGTGTTTGCACGTGCCATACACAGTCTTTTATTATAGATATTGGATATATGAGAATTTGTATGATTCAATAATGCTTAGTGAAATTTATGTTTCTAAATAAATCTTTCATGCAATTTCAAAGTTGATGAGCGAGTTACCAGCCAAAACCTATCTCTTGTAATCTCTATCAAATCTTAGCATAGTTTTTCTCCAAATCCACCACATCCTCACCACAAAACACTAATTCTGGTTCCATCGCACCTCATATTTTGATATTAAAGTGAAATGTCCAACTTCAAAATCCTAAATTCCCATCTTCCATCTTCTTTTTTTTGTTTTTTAAAAAAATAGAAAAAAAGGAAAATATTAGGAAAAAAATGCAATAAATCAAAAGAAAATAAGAGGAAAATAAAAATAGGTCATCCTAATTGCAACAACAGTATTGTCATTGCTAAGATTATCTTTAATACCAATGCCAATCACCAATATCGTTGTTACCATCACCAGCAATATCCATCATCATTGCCATTGTCGTCTTCTATCACAACAAAGTTATTATAGCCCACTGCCCTTGTCACTTTCTGATCTAAAACTACTGCTTTAGGTCATACTTTCCCGACATCGAAACTCAGATCTATATTGACCTCGTCACCGAGTCTAGAGCCATCACCGCATCCATCATCGATATTTTGTCACCTAAATTGTAGCATTTGGCCTCACCAGTATCATCTCCAACATCACCCAAAAGCAACATCACCAAAAAGAAAACTAATGTCTGCTAGATCAAGAGCCAAAGAAAATATCGACTCCAACTCAAGCTGAATATGATTGATTAGCTCGTTTTGAGCCAAATTGATGCCAGCTCAAACCCAAGCCATCGGTCGAAGCAAACCAACCACGTTCCGACCCAGTCGACAGAGTAAATCTAAGATAGACTCGAGACATTTGAATTATGCGCTATTTTTTAGGCTATTTTGTAAGATTTTTTCTCCAAGCTTTGTAAGAAGATTCCAATAATTGTTTAGGGCTTCTATGTGAGTTTGAGTTCCTTTAATTCCTCATGTAAGCCTAATTGAACCAACACTCTATTCTGTTAAATTTTGCAAATTTCCTATTATTTGCACAAATTTTGTGCATTATGTCCCATTGTATATTTAGGAATTACATCTCCAAATATTTACCAAAACTTTATCGTTAGAGTGCTTATTTTATTTTGTTCATATAATCACGCATTTACACTTGGCTTCTAAGCATTTTCTAAGTAGCATCCACAATATCAACATTGTTGCATTGAAGCACTAACCGCAACGATATACTATGTTTCATATTGTTTATCGTTTTTGGGTAGATGGCACCGCAATATCAGGATGGAGGCGATACTGCATGCGCAACATCAAAATGAAAAAACATGCTGAAATCAACTCATATCGGGCTTACTTAATTGGTTAAAAAATTATTGGATCCAAGTCTAATTACCCATTTGTTAATTAAATCAAAACCGTTATACCTAAATATTAATTAGAAATTAGTGCTCAATTGACAATTGAGCTCCAAATTCCTCCGTCTCTCTCTCGTTCATCAGTCGAGCCCTAGATTCCCCTCATTTGGAAACCGATCCATCATCGACTGATCAACGATCAAAGGAGTCAGGAAGCAATCACCGATCCTTGTCGTAGCTGCCCAATTAAATTGATTGACGATCAAAGAAGAAGACCGAGATCGATCATCGATTGAAATTCGAAGCAAAGTTGAGTCTCTAACGGTCATCAAGTAAATAACAAGTTCTTTTCTTTCCACATGTTCCTAATCTCCCGATCGCTCTTCTTTGGTTTTATAATTATTTTTTATTTCTTTCTTATCAAAGAAGCGCCTCGGTTTAAGTTTTTAGGTTTAGGTATAGATTCAGGTTTATGTTCGAGATAAGTATGTCTTAAAACTTATTTATATATAATACCTTATGTAGTTCTCTACGATATATGCATGAATTACCTTATTTATATGTATTTTATATCATGTATGCATTTGTATTTACATTCTGATATTGACATTCGATATTTGTAAAATATCGCTGATATTTCCCTAATAACGATAGCCGCTATAAAATTTTCCAGTCCGATATATCAATTATAGTCGATATTTAAAACCTTGCTTCTAGGACTTATGAAAATGCATTTGCTAGTTTGATTGCAACAGCATTTGCATTAGCATAGGCTACTTAATGCAGGCTTCGTAGCAACAATAACCTTAGAGAAGCGAATGAGAACCAACAAGCTGCAAAAATCTTAACTAAGACTCACATAACCCTAGAGACCCTCCAGAAGTTACAGTTAAGACTCTAGAAAGCATTTAGTTGCTCTAGAGACACATGTCAATAGAAAGCGATCTAATAGAGATAATCATGGACTAAGGTCTCAGGAGAAATGACAATGCAAATATTAAGGATACTAAGGGTATGTATTCACCAGATAATGTCACGTGAAAGGTTAAAGTAGATACTCTTGCTATTTGATGGCACTTTATAGTTGGCGGATATTGATCATTTCTTTAATATAAGATACTTGATGCTCGTTAGTCCAATTTGTTACAAGAATCAATCAAGGTGTATAGAATATTTGTATAGAGAGAGGGCAACGAGAACCTATAGAGACATGGGTTGAAAGAGGAGCTTAGAAATAGTACCTTCTCCCTACCTATAGAGACCTCTTCTTAACCAAATGCCAAAGTTAAAGCAAGTGAGTATATCTGTGACTGAGTAAATGTCTAAATCTGACGAGTTGATAGTGTGGTTGCTGTGGTATGATATCAAAGATTCTGTTCTGTCAAAGAGGCATACCAATTAACACTAGGCTTGAAGACATACTTGCAAATACCTAAATAAAAAGTCCACATTTAAAACTAGCGAGCAACTTAAGTGATAGTCTAAAAGTAATATTGACCCTAACACAACTGTCAATAATAATTAAAGGATAAAACTATGATCGGTGAGTTGAAACAACAAGGTACGAATGAGACCATTGTTTTAAGTATCATAGTTTAGTCACATCGCTTACTAGTGCCCCATGATAAACCTACTCATAGATGAGGTTCATAAGACGATTTAGATGAGCATAGAATTGGGGATGAGGTTATGAAGCATAAGGGAACTTTAGTAATGTCAAGGTTTTGGAAGAAATCAACACATTCTTAGAGGTTATTAGGTGCTTAAATGATGCATTATATATGAGGATCAACATAGGTCTATCATGTTCCACACTTATGTCATATATGAGGTTTAGAGTTATAAAATGATATTGATGGAGGTAGCTGTGTGAATATAATCTCCAAGTTGGGTGTTGAGAAATGGGCCTCAAGGTTGAACCCTACCCACAATCCTACATCATATGGGCTACATCATATGGGCTAATAAGACCTTTCATTCAATTATCCATTGATATCTAGTATCTATTCAATTCTCGAACTACCATAACTTTATTTAATGTGACATCATATTGTGGAAATTGCAGATATCTTACTAAATAAACCATAGTTGTATGACTTAGACGCAAGGGTCTTAGAAAGTCAAATACTTGTGCATTTATATTTAATGAAAAGAGAATAATGTCAACTCCTTTCCTATCCAAGTCAATCTAAGAATTAAAAGAAAGGGTTGGTAATTGATAAGAAAAAGAAAGAAACTAACCCACTTTGCAAGTAAGAGTCATGTCCTAGATGTCACAAAGTATGTAGAGTTTAGGCCAATGAACCTATAGACTTATTTCCTATTCCAAGTGTAGACCGACCTAACACACTCGTAGATTTATTTGCACAACTCCTATATAAGCTGTGTCAGAAAATCCTTTAGAAAATTATGTTTAGCAATATATTTATAGTTATACCGAAGACTTACATAAAAGAAAGCAGTAACTTTTTGTTCAAGACAAGCTAATGATTAAGATTCATTTCTAGAGGTTCCCCAAAACTACAGAAAACCTTCATGCTCGATGTACAGGACCTTATAGGATTCAAAGGGAGATTGATTCAAAACCTTATGAGTTGGATATTCCACAAGATCTTGGTATTAGCTAAGCCTTTAATAATGAGAAATTAACTTGATACCATGCTCCAATCAACTATCCCAATATCATTCCAAACTTATCATCCTATATAGCAACAAATGGACAGTGCTTCTCAGTCCATTTACCACCATCAGCACCAACACTAGCCCCAGCACTGCAAAAATATTTTTGAGAGGCAATAGAGGATATACTAGAGGATGAGCTCATTTCAGTAGTTGTAGAAGGTTACTAATAATATTTGATTTGTTAGAGGACGACGCAAGTCAGAAGACACATGGTTGAAGGCCAATGAGGTTGAGCAACTAATCCCGAATCCACTTGATGCTTACTATCGCTGGATTTATCAGAGTCGTACATTTCCAAAGTCAAGGAGAATTGATTGGATTCCAACATAGAAGATTAGTTTGATTATTAAGTTAATACTTTTAGTCATATTATTATTTTAGTTATTTGCGAAGTCGTGCACATAGGTTTTTATCTATCGTAAATGCTAGACGTATGAGACATTTTATCATTCGGTTAGTCAAATTTATATTTCCAATGAAATCATTCACGTGATTTGAGAATTGGTGAGTAATCAAAGTGTAAGGCCCAAAACCCATCTCTTTGTATCTCTATCAAATCCTAGCCTAGTCTTCCTAAAACCACTAAATTCCACCAGAAAACCCTAATTTGGCTTTTGTCCTACACCAGTATTAACTAAGAATCTCACTTCATTATTTTCACCACCACCTTGTCAATATTTACATTCCTATTCCTGCAAAACATTATTTGTAATTGAAGCCCTAAGTTCTTCATGTAATTGTAGTGCCCTACAATCTTTCATTGTTCTTGTCACACAATTCCATGGAGTACAAGTGACGTGTTCAAAATAAAATATCTACTATGTTTTCAAAATAAATATATAAAAACTTAATATGTGCTTTGAAGTCATGTAAATTTGAAGGATAAATATAGCAAATTTCACAAAGCATCATTTAGAATATAGTCTTTATTTGTGGTAATGAGTCTCCTCATGGAAGGCGCTAGCATGGGCTAGCAGCATTAGAAAAAGAAACAGCATTTCATCACTTCTACTCCCCTAGTGCTCCAGAAAATTATATCAAAGATTAAGCATACCATGGCCCATGGATACAGATTTTCATTTGATTCCTTCAGAGGCTCAACTTCAGGAAGCAACTTATGCTTCTATAGAACTCTGGACCACTGTTTTAAATATCGAATGCTGACAATACACTAGTAGAAAAAATTACATACCGTATTCTGAATACCAGGCAATATATTGCAATACAGCACTAAATACCAGATGTTATATCGGTGCCATACTAGCTAAAAATATATATATATAAATATATTAAATTACTTAAAACAAGTTTAGAGTCTCATAATATACTTATCTTGGCCAATTTGCATGAGAGAGGTAATATGCTCTAGAGGGGAGGGGTTATGCTCAAGAACGGGAAGGGACGAATCTCCTTGAGAGAGGGATGGATAGCTAAACTATATGCGAGAATGAGAGAGGGGTCATCAGGGCTCACGAATTGTCGGGGTCAAGGGTCTTGTTAGTTCTGAGAGTGGAGGGAGAGATGCAGGGCTCTCAATCATGGCCTACTCGATGTGATTGCTCGATCTAGAGAGAGCAAAGAGAAAGAGCAAGAAGTATTGAATCGTTGATCGACTCACTGGTTGTCAAAATCACTGTTGAGGCTGAAGGAGCACCGGGGTTGGGGTTCTCGATAATTGATGCTGAGATTGGAAAGCGACAGGTGCAAAGTTCTATTGCAACCTCTTCAATATGTTCGCTAGATCGAGCGAAAGCAAAGAGGGAGGGAAAAGCTTGGAGTCAAATCATTGATTTAGAGAAGAATGAAAATTGGCGATTCAATGATATTAATATAAATTGGTTCGGGCATTAAAGAGTTCAGGATAATGGGTCTAAATTCAAAAAACGATAAAATTAATAATATATTAATCTCGCTGATATTTTCCATTTCATTTACCGAGTTGTCGATATATCACCCAATAATGGTGCAAAAGGAGAACCAGGAAAAAATTGACCTTGCCGTATCGTTTTAATTCCAAAACTGATATACCAGTTGATATATAACAATATATCTGTCAATATACCGAAACAGGTATATTGACATGTATGAAATTCCCCACCGAAGCATGAAATTCCCCATCGAAGCATGAAATTCCCTAATGCTGTGGACAATCTTGACAGGTATGAAATTCCCTACTCATGTTTCAGTAAGGAATTTCATGCGACAATATGGAATTTCATACCTCGGTATATTGACAGGTATATTGATATATATCGGCCGGTATATCAGTTTTGGAACTAAAACGATATGGTAAGGCCTATTGCTCTGGATCATCTTGACAGGTATGAAATTCTCTATCATTTTAGTTCCAAAACTGCTTCGGTAGGAAATTTTAGGAAAACAAGCTTCGGTAGGGAATTTCATACATGTCAAGATTGTTGAGAGCAGTATTTTAAATATCGGCAGCTTTGGTAGGGAATTTCATACCTGTCAATATACCTGCCGATATTTAAAATATTGCTCTCGACTATCTTGACATGTATGAAATTCCCTACCGAAGCATGTTTTCATATGAAGTTTTCTTAAATTAAACTGAAGGCAAATAGGTACTTCACAAGCACACGGCTTGTAGGAGCTCTCTTCAGATATACAATCATACTGCTGATGGCAAAATACAGAGGTGAATTTTTTTTTAACTCTCTCAATAAAAGTAGGAATGAATTAACCAGTAGCAACCTTCATTAGCCACTTTATGACCCTCAAACTAAAGATCTGAGTGAAATTATAAAATCTGTTAAAGATACATGCAGCAGAAACCTCCCATCGTCCTAATATGTTAATTATTTATTTATCAAGGGAGAAGACAACCATCTAACATATGTGCTATATCAGTACACATGACAGAAAAAGAGACGCACATATTATATTAAATTATAATTAAAATATGAAGGTGTAGAGTTCATATTGAATATCAATTGGAGGGAGGGAAAAAAGAGCATGCCTTAGAATTGGTAAACTACTACAGTCAATTTACTAACCTTCTGCTTGCAAGAATACCAAATGGTTAGGTACAGAATTAGTCATCTGACTACAGTACTTAAAGAAAAGATAACTTGGCAACTAGAATGTTCACTGAAATTTATTACCTCATCAAGAAGTTTGGTATGTCCCTGTCCTGCTTCAACTGCAGCTAAAGCCTTTTCATGATACCCATGTTGAAGAAGCCAAGAAATATGATCTTCGGCATCTCTAAACATCATGCATACATTAAGTCGTTAAAACAAAATATACTGTAATCTATGTTCCACAAATTTGTGAATTACAATACAGTTTGCAGTGATTCTAAGAAATACTTTTAAAATGAGCAACAGAACTTCTGGGTATATTATCAAAAACCATCAGCATAATTCAAATTATCAAGAGGCCCTCAAACTACAGCAGCACATTTCAGTTGAATATATGTAGGTAATAGTTAAATTATCAAGTAATTTAAAGGGGCAAGAATTTGATGGCTACCAATATCAGAAGAGTTACAATAAAATTACAAGAAATACAAAATCAAGAAAGAAAGTAAACTCGCCCTAACCTCCCAGCATATTTTAATAGAGGTAGAAATGGAAGTTATAATAGCAGTATAATAAATATATAAATCCTGAAGAGGCTGATCAGAGGATTAGAGTTATGTGACATCAGAATCTGGAGAGAACCTGTACAACCTTTCTAGCAATTTGTATTAAAATAGTATCAGCCAGAGGCAACTACAAAGATTCTCTTTATTATTTCAAGAACTCAATATTACATCTGAAGACCAGGAGAGAAATGAAAACTTTTTAGTAAGTGACTTGAGTTTCAAAGGGAAATGCAACCAGTGCTGAATCCTAAGTGATAGTACAGTCACCAGATACACTATTTATGGGTGGGACATTTGTGTCCTTGGAAGCTATTTTCTAATACCGATACCATATCACGTGGAAGCTATTTGCTAGTTTATAGGACACAGTATTTATATAATTATACTATAAAGATGTTCTTCCAAGACTTTCTGTGTCTCATTCGGCCAACAGT
The DNA here is from genome assembly GCA_036321105.1 of Dracaena cambodiana. NCBI lineage: Eukaryota > Viridiplantae > Streptophyta > Magnoliopsida > Asparagales > Asparagaceae > Dracaena > Dracaena cambodiana. Next base: position 18,970,506 of record JAYEPQ010000010.1, read on the forward strand.
GATTATCATGCTGACATTTTGAGATATTTTAAATCCAAAATTAAGAAAATTTGATTGATTGGCAAAATCAACTTTACAAAATTAAGATCTTAACAAAATATTATGATATTTGAACTTTGATTTAAGTCAAAATTTTAATTTCATTATTTGGATATTGTATACTAACAAATCAGTTTTTTTTATTTTCATTTTCCCCAGATTTGCAACCAAAGGTAAGCTTAATACATGCACAACTCGCTTGTAGAACTCAATGCTGTTATTTTATCTTTAAGAAACCTGAAAATTATCTTAGACTGTGCTTAAATGTCAAAAACAAAGTGTTTACACTGTGCTTTGGTGGTGCGTTGCTTTGGTGGTACGTGTTTTGGAGTGTTCTGATTATGGGTTTTGGGCTTTTTAAGCTTGTACTTGGAAGTTTAGTTTTCTCATAGATTTTCGTGGGCTTTATAAACATGTAAAAGACAAACATACCAAATTAGAAAAAGAAAAGTCGTAGGCGAGAATTGAAACAAGAAAAAGAGAGGATATTTTAGGATAAATAATTCAAAACATTCCAAAACACTCACAATTAGATATGTTCTAAAAACATTCAAAAACACCTATCCAAGAATTTTGGAGTGTTCTAAGAACACTTCAAAACACTTGTCCAAAAACTCACTAGCAAGTATCTTTATGAATATTTCATAACATGTCCTCCCAAAACACTTCAAAACTAATCTCCCAAGCATTACGAAAATGTACTAAGAAAATATTTACAACTAGCTTCACAGCATACATACATGCATATATCAACAATTATATTTAATCAAGGAATTATTGTCAGTAAATTTTGCTATGTTTTTCAAGTTAAATGGACAGTTCTTTCTTAAATATTTTTATTTCTTGCAAAATGTTAATTTTGAAGTATATGGGAAGTTCCCTCCATTACACATACATGGTGAGCAGAACTGTATTTTATGCCATAAACAATCACACTATTCATGCCCTACCATACCTAATTTTACAAATAGGTTCACAAATAGCAAGAATTATATTTAAACAAGGAGTTATTGTCAATAAGTTTTTTTATGTTTTTCAAGCTAAATGGACAGTTCTTTCTTTAAAAGTTTTATTTCTTGCAAAATGTTAACTTTAACGTATATAGGACGTTCCCTCCATTACACATACACAGTGAGCAGAATTGAGCTTTATGCCAAAAACAATCACTTTATTCTAGAAATAATGCCCTCCCAGAAAAAGGAGCGACAACCTTTGAGCAAGGACATATTTAATTCCATAAAAAAAAAAATTGAAGAGACGAACAACTGAAGATTTTCATGCACCATGTCCATCTGCTGTAAATCAGAAATTTCTAAAGCATTTTAATGCCCAAATTTAGACTACTACTATTGCTTCATTTGTTATGGGCCTGAATTACTTCATATCAAACACCCCCCCCCCCCCCCACCCCACGGCCCAAAAAACAAAAAAGAAAAAAAAAAAAACCCCAAAATATTAGCTGTAACTGATGTAAATGTCATTGCCAGTGATCCCAATTCCTCTCACAACAGTTTCACGGAACACTATCGTCTGGAAATCCAATCATTCACTCTTTTCTCTCCGATGCCCAAACTATAGTTCTTAACGAGGACCAAGGCATTAAATTTTGGGAGTTCCAGTTTCATGCACCATTGCACAGGGTCAGTTCAGGAATATTCCAACATATTGTACTTTTTCCTTGCAGGGTGGGGTTTCAATCTGGAAGGATCGATCAGATTGTAATTTTGTTTGTAAAGGGTCACTCCAAAAATTACATAAAAATTCTCAGGAAAATATGTGATGTACATAGATTTTAAGGAACAAATTCATAAAAAGTTCACATTATAAATAATGGCAAACAAGGCTGGCTGTTCCTGATATTTAAGGGTGGATAAAATAAGACATTAGTACCTGAATCATTATATATATCCCACTTTCATGTACCATATTGGTAACAACTGGGTATTTGATACAAACTTGAGGTGTAGGTTAATAGCTCATAGAGGTCCATCTCCATGCACCTTAACAAAACCAGTTCAATTGTTGTACTTGTTTGTCATCATATTCCACTAAAAGAGAGATGTAATGCCATATCCTTTATACGAATGTACTTGACTTCGGGAGATAGCTCACTATTCATGTTTAACCTAAATCTAATTTTCTTATTCTATTATGGTGATGTGGTCCCATCTTCCCACTCAAGACAACTAGCATTGCATGCATCCTTGTAAGCTAATGGATTCACTAAAACAAACAACATAATAATTTTATTGATGCTGCACAAATTCAATCTTCTTGTATTGTGTGAATTTTTCATCAAGCAATAAAGGAGAAAAAAATATGGAGAAGTAACCTGATTGCATCACTAACCTAGGCCTTGCAATGACAACATCCTTAGGAGATACTATATAATACAAAGGTTCATCACCTTCTGCCCATTGACCACCTGCATAGCTACTTCCTACATATGAAAAGTCAGCTATAAGCTACTGGCATGTGCATGTGAAGCGTCCAAAAATTGAAGGTCATACGTGCAGGAAAAAATATTAAACCTGAAAAAGGAGCATGTACAAGAGCATAATCCTTTGCCTTATAGTGCTCAAAACCATGCACTGGTAGAGCATCTGTTGTTAGTTCCTCATTCTTCCAAGTGACAATGCGAACTTCTGGTCTCTGGGCAGTTCCCTGCATGAGACATGCATGGTGAGCAGAACTTAATGTTATTCATAAATAATTCCATTATTCTAAAAATAAGTGCCTCCCCACTAAAAGAAGTTATGACCTACAAGTAAGGATACATTGAATTCCACAAATAAGTTCTTTCGAGAGACAATCAATAGGAGACTTTTATGTATCCCTCCTTAAACCAGAAACTTTTAAATGTTCATAATGCCTATATAAGAAACTGCTGATTCTATTGCTTCATCTATCATCACTATAATTGACTTCATAACTGCAGACCTCCCACCCCCCAGCATGCTAGTTAGTAATAATTGATAGATTAAGTTGATTCAAGTGGTCTCAGCTTCATTTATGTGACCACTTTTGCATTGTACCACTGTTTCATGGAAATTAACTCAATTGCATTTTCCTACCATGCACAAACTTTAGCTCTTAACCAGAACTAAGGCCTCAACTCTCAGAGCTTATCCACCCCTGCAGGGCTTCAGTTTCAACAGTTTTCAATCAGATTTTAATTTTCTTTTTGTAATACATGAAAGACTCTCCACAAAATAATACGAAAACCCTATCAGACAAATTAGTCTTACATGCAGATCTCGAAAATCAAAGCCTTGAAAGAGACATTATAATATCCCAAAGTTCTTGTCATCCATATCCTTCTTTTGGGTCTGATCGTGCTACATTACCGCTATCGGGGGTCAATTTGGACACCGAAATGACTTCTGGTGAACGTAACTTAAAATTCATAGCTCCAAATAATGTTCTACCTCCGTGATTATCGTTTTTCTAATATTTATGATTTTGAGGAATTTTCTCAGAAACCCAGAAAAAAAATGCCCAAATTTTGCTAATTACCGATTATTAAATTATTTCTGTAATTACTTCGATTATTATATCTCTCCTTTTGGACAGCAAAATAATGTAAGAAAACTTTCACAATACTTCTCTCACTGACCCCTACATTCTATATTATTTGGTAAATTTAGGAGACCGTTGAAAGGAGCCGTAAACGATAAATTATTTAACTAAATATTAAATTAGTTAAATAGAACTTACCTTAAAAAAAAATCTCATCTTCATTTCTTCTTTGGTGATGGCAGTACTGATTTGGCCAAAAGAGAGAATAGGTGGCATTAGTTGTCTCAGTGTCATCTTGTAAGAAATTTAGGATTAGTAAATCAATTTATTAATTTTTAAATTCTTAATTGAAGTCTAACATATCTAACTTGGCCTTTGTCCTAAACTCTCACAGCCCAACATTCTCCAGCATGGGAATTTGAAGTCCTTGGGAGTGTGAGAATAATTAAGATGTGGGGCAACTATTTGATCAAAGAGATAAGGCAAAACTTTCATCTTTTCCCCCCTTCCCACAACCAAAAACACTCACTCCCTCACTTTCATCTCCTATCAACTCCCTTTTATAGTTTTTCTTTTCCCTCACTGAAGAACAACAGTCACTGAAGAGTAGCTAGGGGAAGAACATGAGCTAAAGTAGCAGCATAATCAAGTGCTATCCTTAAGGTAAGTAACACTTTATCTTCTATCTTTTTTCCTCTATTTATGAGACTATGATATGTGCAACAACATTCTTTCTTCCTAGTAAAGTTCTATAAAACTACAAAATTTTGTCTAATATGAGGTTCAATATCCTTGTGCTTTAGCGTACATCAAATTGGCATCATCCTGATGGCTTATGGTGTGAGCACAGTGTATAATAATAACATATTTGATTGGCCTAAGCCTGTCCTTATTCTCACAGAACCACCTACACACCTCTTTGATGGTAGGCTTGGATTCTATTTTCTTCACAGCAAAAAATTATTATTATTATTATTATTATTATTATTATTATTATTATTATTTCTCTGTGTTTATCATCTGATGCCAACGCAATTTTTAGGACTTTTTTTTTATTGTATTAGGTACAATCGGTTGAAAGATATTTTTAGAAATTTTGTGGTTTTTAGGAACAAATGCCCGAATTAGAAGTTGTCCTATACTTGATTATCGTAAAATTCAAGTACTTGTAGAAGATTCAATTTTGGTTTCACAGAGATATGAATGGAAGCACATTTGCAAGGACATTTCCATATTGGGTGTTTGTCTTGGCCACTAGGTGTTTGATAAAATGATTTGTATATCTTTATGTATGCTTCAGTAAAGCATGAAAGTTTCACATAGTAGCTTTGGCTAACATTGTTAGATCTCTTCCATTGTTAAGTTAGTTTACCTTGTTCTTTAAATATACAATTCATAGTTGAGACTACACCTTAAAACAAAACATCAAGTGTTGTTAGATTTATCCTAATAACATTACAGTAGCAGGGAATTTGTTCCATATAAATATAGCAGATGATAAAATGACATAATTGGTGTAGACGTAGCTAGTTTCATGAAAATACGAGTTGGTGAACTCGCAAATAATGTTTTTGGGCTGACAAGAGTGCTTTCTGGAAAGTAGATAGATAGCTATGGGGAGGACAAGAATACTAGGTGACTAGAGTGTTTCATTAGAATAGCCCTTCTCTATCCATCGTCCTCTCTTTATTGCTTTGTCAATAGCCAGATATTCCAAACTTGGTAATTCTTGAGTAAACATGTCTTTTAGTTGTTAACTGGAACATTTCAAAATAGCCTGGTACGAGATACTTGACTTTGATCTAGACCAGTGGCACACAAAACTTGACAAGATCTTGATATTCTATTTGGACACGAAATAGAATACATGGCATGGTATTGACTAGTACTTAATATAGTTTATGATATATAATACCTGATGTATGAAACGTGGTAGATGATAATTGAACCTGACAACATGACATGATTGAACTCTTGAATGCCCGATAGACGATGTACATGATCATTTATGGGAACTCGATGACAAGGTTTAAAAGGAAATATCTTGATTATATGGAAATAGAGTAACCTCGAAATACGTGTATACATAATCCTGAACTAAAGTGATTCTTGAACTCCAGTTTCTAGTAATAACGGAGATGTACACCGTTTGACTTGACATGCCAATACATCTGTACTAGTTCATGTTAATCGTGTATCATTAACACAGAAATTGAGGAAAACTATATGATGGACAATAATCGAATTGTGTGAGGGTCTACTTCGTCATTTCTAGTCAAGTGCTAGAATTTATACTGCAGTAGCACCATGTGATACTGAGCCCTGAGCCGCAGTTTGATATTTAAGTTTTATAACGGGTTACGTCCATTAGTATTCCAAAGGACAAGTTTTGTCTAGTAGCACCTAGCAGTGCATCATATATATATAGGCACTTTTGTGTTCATTGCCACGGATTCTGACCGGGTTCCGGACATATATAGGCACTTATACGATATAGGTAACAACGTGCTATCTTATGCAACATTTAGTTTCAACTTTTAAATACTAATAAAAATGTGACATAGACTTGTTATTTCTATATGATAGTTACATGCTACTTGCAAATGATATATATATATATATATATATATGCATATCTACATTGTTTTTTACTAGCATTCCCCACACACATTTTTATATAGTTTCTATAACATTGCATGAGCTTGGATTTGTACTCTTGCTTGGGTTCCGACCCTTGGGATTATCATACTCCAGATCCAATAGCTGGGACAGCAGTACCCAAGGAGGATAGTGCGCCTCTCGAGGATCCCTACATCTTGAGCACGCCGAGCACCAATAGCCCCCCTCTCGTAGGATATTCACCCCTTTTGTGTATATATATCATTTTGGCTTATATGTGCATATATATCCTGCATTCTAGTTCTATCTACGGTATCCAAACACTCTTGTATATATACAGTACTTATGTTGCTCTGTTTTAATATTTTACTTGACTTTACATGACCAATATTTTTTTATACACATCATTTCATATGCATGTTTTTTGATATTACTATATTCATGCATGTAATATTGTAGCAAATAGTTTCAGCTCTCTTGGATCCCTACATCTTGGGCACGTGAGCACCAATAGCCCGCCTCTCGTAGGATCTTCACCCCCTTTTGTGTACATATATAATTTTGGCTTGTATGTGCATATATATTCTGCATCCTAGTTCTATCTATGGTATCCAAACACTCTTGTATATATTCAGTACTTATATTGCTCTGTTTTGATATTATACTTGACTCTATATGAGCAGCATTTAGCTTTTTTGTGTACACTAATCATTTCATATGCATGTTTTTGAATATTGCTATATCCATGCATGTAATGTTGTGACAGATACTTTCAAACTTGTATACATGTCATATATACCAGCTTCTATATCTCTTGCCTGTGATTATATAGTATAATAGTCTCGTGCACTCCAGCATTGAGAAAGTACCCACCGATAATACCTTGCCCATTATTAAGACACACTCGGGCCCACCAGTGTGTGATTTGGGGCATCACAGGACTTCACTTGGTGTTGGCCGTCTCTATACTTTTTTCAGACCTGCTTTATTTTTTTTGAGCTTCGTGGTTGGATTTCAAAAAAGAATTCACATCAATTTGGTTGGATTTTTATTACTTCAATGGTTCGAGTTTACTAATAATAGTTTGAGAGGGTATCATGTAATGTAACTTCTATCTTTTGTAAGGATACATTCTACTCTGTGTAACAAGTTGGCACATCCAAGCTGATGAAGATTATTAGTACAGTACACTGTTTTCTTTTTCTCTTTATTGTGGCAAGTTGTGAACATATGATATATGCTCCGGTTGAAAGGAAATATTAGAGTATTTAGAATATTTATGTAATTTTTTTTGTTTTCCCTGCTATACAATACGTAGCAACCATAGATAGATATGGAGATTTTTTTCGTATCCGCTCTGATAAAAGAGATAGCCAATAGCTTTAACGGTGACTCTATATTCTATAGTATTCAAAGCAATAGCAACAAGTAGAAGATGATCAACAACCATCCTTCCCTTAGTATCGGAAAGATGAGGAAGCAGCAAAGACAAATCTAAAACTGAAAGAAGCATGTCGCAGGTGAATGATAATAAATTTTTCACCATACAAAGTTATGGTATGTGATAATAAACATTAAAATTGCATTTCTCCAGCAATCATAAGATAAAATTAACCACATGACTCTTTAAAAAATAAAGACCAAAAAGGCTCAAAATCCAATAATAAAGTATAGAATTCATTACAAAATAATGAATTGATGAAGAATCCATACAAGTACTTCATAAGATGTAAGCAAAATCCTATTTTGTTAGAGAGCAATGATTATAACCACAAATATAATGCATAGAATACTCAAAACTTCAAATTCAAAGGATATTAAAAAAAGAAAAAAGAAAAAGCGAATGTCAAGAGAATCAGTTGGTGCTGGTTGCAAGGTTGACTTGATAATTTAATCACAGTATCATTCTTTCAATTGAGAGAGAAAATTACCTGCTGTGAAGGGATAGTGCTACTAAACTCTTTTTCACCATTCTCCTCACCAGGAATGTAGGCTAGTACAACCAAAGCATCACCAAAGGGAGCAATACCAGATATATAGTAGGTAGTTTGAAAAGATGCCACAATATCCACATACTTCGCACTTGATGCCTGAATACTCTTTTGCACACCATTTGCTCCTCGAGGTGGACTGGTTCTAATTGCAGCAATCTTAACACATGTTCCCCAGCCAATGACTAAAAGTGTATCATCCTGTGAATAACATTACGTCAGCATGCAATGCAGCAAAATCTAACTTTAGGGCCCTGTCAAGTAACTTATATCATTTCCATGATAAAAGTTATAGTAGGCTAGGCCTGTATTGGACCAGTAGACAAATATTAGAAGAAAAAATAGTAGTTCTTTAGTTGTCTGCAAAGATTAGAATAAAATAAAGATAGTAGTTGTCCACAACACTGACACATGGTTGAGCTGCACAAGAATCGTTGGACATAAAGACAATTTCATATTAGCAAGTTACTACATGAAGTAACAGCTTGACTTCTACAGTACATACTGTTATTACAATATTTAAAGTGTTGGCATGGGTTTTCAGTAAGCCTTTCTAACTTTTATGGTTAGTCAGGATATAGTTAGAGGCTCAAACTAGTAAAACTAATAGTAGTGTAAAACTAATCAACATCAATAAGGTCATCCAAGATTCATATTCTTACAAAAGTAAACTGCACACCGCTTGACTTTAGATCTAATGCAGAATAACTAGAAGATCATATCATCTAAATATGTTTCTTCATTTTTTGCTACTGCAAGAAATAGGTGCATTTAAGTACCCTTTCAGGACTCAGAGCCAGGTTGCCCCTTCAGTCATACTTCTTATTACTATACCAAGCACATCATGGTGCTCAACATGTATACTAACCGAACCTTGCTATCCCAAAACGAGGAGAAAACTATAATCAGGAATGTGAATTCTGATATGACATTTATCCAACAGTGTCTTGGAGAAGATGACACTTTCGTTTTTTTTTTTTTTTTTTACCTTCTTCCATAGGTAGGTGATACAATTTAATGGATAATAAAAGAAACTTTAAATGATACACAATAAATTAAGCAGCATTTTTTCAAGTTCGTTAAAAAATGGATTCGAACAAGAAGGTTGTTTTGGATATATAAATTAAGCAGCATTTTTTTCAAGTTCGTTAAAAAATGGATTCGAACAAGAAGGTTGTTTTGGATATATAACCAAAGATAGGAAATTAATAAAAAAAATCCAGAATCTCCTCTTTGTCATGATAATGCCATAAATACCACACGTATGAAGGAATAAATGTTCAATTTATTGGGCCCTCCTCTATTCATGTGAGAATTGGTCAATGGGGATACATAGAGAGTCCTCATGAAATATCTGAGTTGGATCAAATGTAGATTGATAAAACAATTTTCTGAGGAAAAATAAACTTAAAACTCACTTGCCAAACCAAATGGGGAATTAAAATTTCAGGACGCGGGCTTCCCCGAGGTCTCTCAATAAATGCAATGCGTCCGTTATTTGCCATGTCATAAATTTTTACACCCGCATCATTAGCCCAAGCAATAAGGCTGGTTCTCCACTTCACTGAATGTATTGGACCTTCACCATCATGTAAAACCTGAAAAAAAAAAGTACAGCGTGTCTGACGACGAACCCTACAGTAACAGATAACAATTACTGCTTTCATGCAGGTAATTGGGATGACAGAAAACCTGTTTAGAGTAACCCAGCCAGCTCTTTGAATTCAAAAAAAGCTGCCCGGCTAAACCACCAGCTACATATCTTCTTGATGATTTTTTTGAATAATCAGGATCAAGAGCTAGAGTTTTCATTGGACGATAGTACTCAAACTTTAATTTCTCATCAGTGAAGAGGCTGCTTATGGCCACGGTCCCATCATCTGAGCAGCTACCAATGTATTCACCATCAGAATCAAAGCTAAGGTCATTGACAGTAGCTGTATGTGCAGCAAATTCTTTAACCTGCAAGAAGAGGAGAGGGGGAACTACACATAAACTCAAACCAACATAGTGTTTCTTAGCATACAGCTTAATTTGGAGATAAACAACAATAAGTGTTGTGTGTTTCTATAGGCTAGTAGCTAACAAAACTATACCCAGCATATTTCTGAAATTTATAGTGTTTTCAGTTTTTTTAGTCGCCGTCAAATAAAGAAAAAAAAATTCTACATGTTCGCATCTGAACCGAAAGAGCTCCATGAATAGTCCTAAAATATAAATAGTAATATTGCATCGTAATTAGCAAAAACAATATTTTCCTACCAACTAGTCAAAAAAAATTCCAATTCACAATTAAGAAAATTCCAATTCAAAGTAATCAAAGCTACTACCAGATAAAAAAAAAAAACACAACTACCAGATAAAAAAAAAACAAAAAGAAAATAGTTTGACAGACGTTTAAATGCAAACTTGCATATAAAACCTAACTTATTTGACATAGAAATGCCAATCACGCAAATTATCCCCAAATAATTTCCGAATCAAATTCTTCCAAGGGACGAGATTCACCTCATTCCCTTGGAAATCGAGTATATGCACGGTCCCATCGTGTGTCCCGAGCGCGATCATGCGCTCGGCGATCGCGATTGAAGCAGCGGCGTCCGTCGAGAGAAGCGAGGGCAGGCTCCCTCCCATCCTCTGATACTTCAATCTCGGCTCCTCCTCTTCTTCTTCCTCCTCTTCTTCCTCATCGTCCTCCCCTTCTCTCTCGTCGCCGCCGCCGACGCCGTTTTCCGATGCATGATTGGACGCCATGACCGCCGCCGGCGAGATCTGCAGTGAGCTCGCCGTTTTCACTTGTCTTTAGACTTTCTTTGATTCTTTGATTTGTTAATTGGCGACTATTTTGGGGTTTTATATTGAGGATCGGTTTGTTTGTCCTTTCCAACGTTCTGCTTGTGCTTTTTGGAGAGGGAAGGATGCTGTCGTGGACGAACGCGCTAGAGGGTGGTCGACTTATTTTTCATTCTAGCGCAGTCGACTCATTTTTTATTTTTAATATATACGTATAGAGATAGGAATGAAAATTTGCTGAGAGTTCTTGCTCCAGTTTATTTCTACTGTATCTAATAATTTTTTTAAAAAGATTTTTTACGAAATATGATCTCGAGTCCTGAGGTTCATTTATATACAATTTCTTAGATTTTAGTTTTGATTTAGTCTTCCATCAAATTGACACAATTTTTTAACGGTTTTTAATAAATAAATATTTTATATCATGAAAGTTTAAATCAACTTAAAAATTTATAAAATATAATTTTATTAAAATGAAAAAGATATAAATCCTAATTTTAGAAAAAATTAAAGAAAAATTATTGAATTATAATATTTTAGCCGCTAACTCATATAATTTTTCCTAAACTGACAGCTCACTTATATTAATCTCATACACATACACTTACTATCTTTGATTTTTTTTACTTTCAATTGTCATTTTGTCTTCGCTCTGCAACTGGGCTCTCTTGGCCCTTGGCGAGATGAAGCTTCCCAACAGGAATCTAGTTTTGGAGTGTGTTTGTGGTGCTTTGGAGGAATGTGTTGTGCAATATTTATAAGAACACACTTATGAGGTATTTAAGGATGTTCTTAGAGCACTCAAGTGTTTAAGAGTGTTCTTAGAACACTCCTAAACACCTGAATATGTGTTGTGGACTAATTTTTTTTATAATAATTCAATTCGATTTAGAGTGTTTTAGACTTTTCTGAATTATTTATCAAAAAAATATCCTCTTTTCCTTTTTCCAACTCCCTTCCATGTACTCTTCTTTTTCCTAATTAGACATATTTATCTTTTACATAGTTATGAAAATCCACGAAAACTTATGAACTCCCAAGCTCGATCACCCTGAAATTTATGGTCAGAATATTCCAAAACACATACCACCAAAATACATTGTAATGATCATACTCTTATATCAGTTTATTTCTTATCATTTATATCAGCTTGGGAGTCGGGATGCTGATATAGGTGGATATTAAGTAAATTGAATTATATTTTTTCTTTTAGCCTTCAATTCCAAATTTCACAAAGCAAAAATATCTTATCTTAATATTTTAGATTTTTTTCATATTTTTTCTTGAATTATTCTGAATCAGTGAATTTTCGGGCAAATATCATTTTAAATCTAAATTTCCAATTTTAACCTCTTTCCTATTTCGATTTTATCTCTAACAATCCAGCATCCTTATTTGACCAATTTTAGATAGAATTTGATACAATGGTAACTTGGTAATTAAGATGAAATTTAAGGATTTTTAACACGACAACAAATTTATCTTTCAGCAACTATTTAACCCCTCAAATAAATTCAAAAATCATTTTGAAAAAAAATCAAGTTTCTTCTTGTGTTTCTCTTTATTTTCTCTTCAGACCTCCAACCTTAATTCCTTCTCAAATTCTCAAATAATTCGCTAAATAATCAGCCTAAAAATATACTGAAAATCTACAAAATGGCTGCATGATCCTAGAGATGGCAAATGGATCAGGCGGCCCATTGGATATGCCCTGAAATGTGCAAGGCACATGCCTGGCACAACACACCGCCGGTGCTCGGGCCATGCTCGAGCCTGTGTGCTCAAGCTGACACGTGCATGACGTGCCATGCTCGGTACGTGTTGGGCACACCACGACATGCCTAAGTATATATTTTTTTAAAAAAAAACTAGCCATTGGGTCAAAAAAGAGATTTTTTTGCAAAAAACACCCCCAACGACTTTAAAACTAGCCTTTGGGGGTTTCTGTAAAAAAAATTACAAAATTAAACCCCGACAGTCAAAATATTTTTTGTATTTTTAACAAAAAAAATTCTCCCTACTTCTATAAATACTCCTTTATTCATCCAAATTTATTTTTTCTCATAACACTCGAACTCTCTTCAGTCTTCATCTCTCTCATCTTTCCAAACATAAATCTCAAACAAAAAACTCCATCAAGATTCAAGAGTCAATATCTCCTTTCTCAAATTACAAGAAAAAGAAATAATCTCTCATTTCGATTTCAACCTTCTCCAAAGAGCAAGCGAAATTTGGCTTCAACCTCTCTCTTAACAAGCAAAAATATCAACTTTCAAGCTCTCTCTTTGGCTTGCAACGTTGAGGTGTTTATTTATTTTTAAGCTAAATGTTATTCGGTTTTTTTTTTGGATTTTTTACTATGGATCCATACGCATCCGATGTTTCTTCTTCTTAAGCCGTGGGTAGTTTTAATCATTTTTAACAAATGGAGATGCCATTTTGTGTAACCGTTAGAAAATAAGTCATAAGTTCTTTTTGTATCACATGAACACTTAGACTCTTCTAATTTGCCATAAGAAGAATCACACTCAATCAACAATTTCTGAAGTAACCATCTTCTCTAGGGCTTCAAAATCCGATATATGGAATTACTTTGAAAAATTTATAAAAAACGGTGTTAGAAAAACTAAATGCAAATATTGCCAAAAACCCAACTCCTTCCTTAAAGGAAGTAGAATGGATCATCTTAAGAGACATTTAGAAAAATCACAACCACCAAATGAGCCTCAACAAATATAATTAAACATATAAAGGTACTTTAGAAAGCTTTAAATATAATCCTATAATCGGTAGAGAAGAATTAGCCACATATATAGTGCACGCCGAATAACCATTTTCCACGGCCGAAGACCACCCTAAATTTGAAATTTTTGTTAGAACGACACATAACCCTGAATACAAAAAAGTGTCAAGATTAACTTATAAATCAGACATTGTAAAAATATATAATGATAGAAAATAAATATTAATTATAATTTTAACTTCATTAATTTTTAGAGTTGCCATAAGCTCCGATCATTGGGAGGGATTAAATAGTAGCCACCTTTTGCATGTAATAACCCACTACATAGCTCACGATTGGCGAATTCAAAAAGAATAATAGAGTTTAGAAGATTTAAAATTTCTCACAATACATATATATAATTTTTCATAATATTTTCTAAGTATTTTTGCATCTTTTAGAATAGAATGAAAATTTTTTCTTTTTCTTTCAATAATCCTTCTGAAAATATAGCCGCAATAAAAATTTAAAAAAAAAATCACTAAACCGATTTTAGAAGGCAAATTATTTCACATTCGATATCTTTGCAACATAATAAATTTATGTGTTTAAGATAGATTAGGAGCAGTGCCGGCCCTGGGTAGGTGCGGGCTGTGCACCTGCCCAGGGCCCCTAATCTAAAGGGGGCCCAGTCGCCCAAGGTGCAACGGCTAGTTTTTATTTTTTTTTAATTTTAATTTATTTCAAACGGCTTGTTTTTAACACTCCATTCCAAAACAAAATCCACACTAAACCAATATCTCCTCCTCTCTCCCTCTCTTTATCTCTATAAATATTTCTTGTTATTAGGTTGTCGAATGTGTTGGCTACCAGCTATTCTGGCATTCTGCTGCTTGGTTCTTTTCAAGGTGCTTTTGTTCTTTTTTCTTATATAATTTTGTTATATTTTTTCTCAAAAAAATGATTTCTCAAAAACATTTGTCTGGGAGTGAAAAAAGAAAAAAAAAAAAAAAGAAAACAAATAGAGCCGTTAATACAATCACAAAGGGGAGCTATGGATAAATTTGTTAAAATAGCAAGTTCCTCTAATGAAAATTTGGATGGATTAAGTGATGATAATGTTGAAAATTCAAATGAAAATGTAAATGAACAAAATCAAAATAATGAGGATATTGATAATTTGAGTGAGCATAATGATGTACCAAATGAATCTATTATTGAAAATGTAATAGTTGATGAACAACCAACCCATTCTTTTGATATTTATGATCCTAGAAATTGTGATAATTTTGATAATAAATTAAGAGACATTTTGGTTAAAAAAGGGCCTATTAGAGAATTGAATCTTGTGTTTCCATTAGATAACACATGTAGGCATTTTTCATATGTTTATTATACTAGGAAGTTAAGTAATGGAGAGACTAGTGATCGAAAATGGTTGGTTTATTCTAAACATGTGGATAAAGTATATTATTTTTGTTGTAAGTTGTTTAAATCTAATAATAATAAAACTGCATTAGCAACTAATGGATTTAGAGATTGGAGGCATCTTGGTGAAAGACTCAAAAAATATGAAAATAGTATTGAGCATATGACCAACATGGAATCTTGGAATGAACTAAAAATAAGATTAAGCAAAAATCAAACAATTGATAAATATTTACAATAAGAAATTATGAAGGAGAAAGAGCGTTGGAGACAAGTTTTATTAAGAATAATTTCTGTTGTGAAATGTCTTTCTAAATATAGTCTGCCTTTTCGAGAATCTAATGAGAAACTTTACCGGTAATGGTAATTTTTTGGGATTAATTGAGATGATTACAGAATTTGATGTGATAATGCAAGATCATTTTAGACGCATTCAAAATCATGAAATTCATCATCATTATCTTGGTCACAAAATTCAAAATGAGTTAATTTATCTTTTGGCCAATGATGTTAAAAGTTCCATCATAAGATTTATTAAAGAGGCTAAATATTTTTCTGTTATTCTTGATTATACCCCCGATGTGAGCCATCAAGAACAAATGAGTCTAGTAATACGATGTGTGAATATGTCTAGTAACAAAATAAAAGTAAAGGAGTACTTTTTAGAGTTTTTAAAGGTGGATGATACATCCGATTTGGGACTCTTCAATGAATTATTAAGCACACTTAACTCTCTTGATCTTGATATTGATGATGTGAGAGGTCAAGGTTATGATAATGGTTCTAATATGAAGGGAAAACACCAAGGGGTACAAAGCCGGTTACTTGAAATAAATCCGAGAGCGTTATATATGCCATGTGCTTGTCATAGTCTTAATCTTACTCTTAGTGATATGGCACATTCTTGTGTTAAAGATGTTTTATTTTTTGGGATTGTTCAACGCATATATACTTTATTTTCTAGCTCTCCTAAAAGATAGAAGGTTTTACTTAATAATGTTTCAAACATAACTGTGAAATGTTTGTCCAATACTCGTTGGGAGAGTCAAATAAAAAGTGTCAAAGCTATTAGATTTCAAGCTCCACAAATAAGGTTGGTTTTGTCAGAGTTATCAAAATCTTGTGATGATGCAAAGTCAAAGAGTGAAGCGGAAAGTTTGGTTAGTGCACTTGAGTGTTTTGAGTTTTTACTTGGTATGGTTATTTGGTATGATATTCTATTTGCAATTAACATGGTGAGTAAAAAGCTGCAATCTAAATCTATGTGCATTAATGCTACGATGAATCAATTAGAAGGTGTAATGAAATTTTTTGAAAAATATAGAAATGAAGGGTTTGTATCTAGTATAAATACTGCCAAAAATATTGCATGTGAGATGAATGTAGAGCCTACATTTCCAATAAGACGTCGCATTATTAGGAAAAGACAATTTGATGAAAATAATAATGAAGAGGAAATGCAATCAGAAGAGGAGTCATTTAGAGTCAATTATTTTTTGGTCATTGTTGCTATGGCGATTTCTTCATTGAATAATAGATTTGAGCAATTAAAGATATTTGAAAATATTTTTGGATTCTTATTGGATTCAAAAAACTTGAAGTCATTGGATGATAATGAATTAAGAGAGTGTTGTATTAATTTTGCCAATACTTTTTCTCATAACAATGTGTCGGATGTGGATTTAGATGATTTTTTCTGAACTAAAAGTATTGAAGATGACTCTGCCAAATATGTCAATGTCATCAGTTGAAATTCTTGAGTTTATCAAAATTGCAGTTTGCTATTCTAATATTTCCATTGCTTATCGAATCTTATTGACAGTATCTGTGACTGTTGCATCAGTAGAGAGAAGTTTTTCAAAGTTGAAATTGCTGAAAACCTATTTGAGGTCATCAATGTCACAAGAAAGGTTGAATGGTTTGGCGATTTTATGTATTGAGAAGGAAATGTTGGACAGTATTGATCTTGATACTATTATTGAGGATTTTGCATCTAGGAATGCCTGAAGGAATTGCTTTTTATGAATTATGATTAGTTTTTGTAATGGCAAAACTATGTACTAAATTTTAATTTTGGTAATGAAAATATTTATTTAAAATTTTAATAAGACTTGTTAGGGCCCCTTTCTCATTTCGCTCTGGGCCTCTAAAACGTTAGGACCGGGTCTGATTAGGAGTAGTAAATGAATCTATAACTAAATTTAGAAACATAATAGTATTTATAAAATGTAGTGGATCAAGAAGACAAACTTTTAAAAAAAAAAGTCAAAATTTTAAAATCTCACCAAATTTTTTCTCTCCAAGATATTAGAACAAGATGAAATTCTACATTTAAGATGTTAGATGAGATAATTAAATATAAATATGTAGTAAATTTTTTAATGAAATGGAATTATAATCTTGCATTTTGGATGTAAATAAATGGAATATTTACATTACATTTGTAATTTTTAAGGAAATTTGAAGATGCAACTGAAGCACCTTCTCGGACCTACTACCCAACTACATACATTACACTTTATTATTTAACCGAAATTATTTTGGATTTTTATCAAAATAGGAATATAACCCATTTCTTGAAGATATTGTCAAGCCAATAAAAATTAAATTTAGCAAATATTTTAAATTTTTTTCTATATTTACTATATTTTTACCATCGTTGTAGATCCATGAATAAAACTAGATGGAATGGAATATTTAATAGAATTATTTAATAGAAATATGGGTTATAAAAATAATGTTCAAGAATTAATTAATACTGTTAAAACATATTTAGATATTGTGTACTCTACATATGAAGATATGTATGGCAACAAAAATTTAAATACAATAAACCAACCCAGCATTGAAGAAGATGATATATCAAATACAATAATGTCTACTTTATTCAACCGCAAAAAATGTAGGCCAACTCACACTTCTTTTAATGAATTTCATTACTATCTAGATATGACCAACACAGATAATAATCCATGTGATCATTATGATGTTTTTGATATTTTGGACCGGTAGAAATTACAGGAGAAAACATGTCATGTGCTTTTATAACATAGCCTGTGATATACTAACCTCTTCAGTATCCATAGTAATATCGGATTCAGTTCTTAATGCAGGTGGAAGAGTGTTAACGGAATATAGGAACTCAATAGCAGCAAACACATAGAGATATTTGTTTGCCTAAAGGATTGGCTAGAAGCAGAACCAGGAAACTAAGGAATTGCAGACAAACTAGAGCAAGAGAACTCACTCGAAGACGATTAAAAATTAAAAACTCCTACACTATTAGTCTTCATTTTTTTCCTCTTTACTATTGTATTTCTTTTATATAATTTTTAATAACTCATAATTCTCCAGAAAATAATACTAAGGACAATTTGAGAGTAATGGTCAGAGTCCTCTCCTTTCTTTTCAGATTTTGTATGATTTCTAAAGAAATTTATAGAGTTAATTTGTAAATATAATAAAATTCTATGAAATAAAATTCTATTTTTATACAAATTTGTTGGTTAATCTTCTTTATTATTAAAACTTATAATTTGGTTAATCACTTTTATTGTTTAAAATTAAAACTTATAACTTAAATAACAAATTAAAAAAAAAAAAAAAACCAGGCCGGCATGTGCGAGCACAGACAAGGCCAGTGCCCTGTTGGCCATGTCTAGGCTTATGCTCGAATGGCCGTGCCGTACCCGAGCCATGCTGGGCATGGCTCAGTTGCCACGCTTACATGATCCTTGTTCTCAAGTTTTTATTCTTTAAATTAGCTTTAAACTTCTCCATCAATATGAAAAAAAATCTATTCCGGTATTTTTTTCTTATTTCTTAGTGTGATTCATAGAAAATTTCTCTACTTTTGAAGAATAATTGCATCAATATCGGTTCAATTCCGATTTGAACTCAACAAGAGTCAAGAATATACTTTTAAATCCTTTAAACTTGTGATTTTTTGATATAGTCTCCCCACATATGATGTCACATGTATTATTAATCCAATTTCTAGATTATAGATGTCCAAACTTGCATCGATCTTGAGTTTTATTGCATGTGTCACATCATGCATGCTATATATGCACAAACTGTATAGCTGTCTAGACATACGCACCAGTCCATTTTAGAACTGGTATAACTTTTACATTTTAACTCCAATTGATCTTATTTTAGTACAATTAAAAAGATGATTCAATAAATTAGAATTCTTCCAACTATAGTGGATTCTAATTTAGCCATTTATTGACCCAAAAGTAGTCTGGAAGTTCAACACTTGTTGTTGTATTAGGCCAGCAGTTTAGCAACATCATATCTATTATAAAATTGCCATAATTTTTACTCTAGAACTCCAATTATGCTCATTAAAGTTCATTTGAAAGATAATTAAATTATGTAGAACTGATTAAGATCTTATATTCTAAATTTAATTTTGTACTAGTCAAAAATAACCTAGAAGTTTTCGCAGTACTAGGTCCATAGTAGTATCGGCTGGCCCATTGTAAAATAACCATAAGTTTTGCTCTATAAAACTAATTGAGCTCATTCAAAATTTATTGGGAAGATAATTGAATTTTCTATAATTATTCCAAATCTTATCCTCCAATTCTATCTTTTAGTCAAACAAGACTTGGAAGTCTCACTGTCGGCAGATTTGTAACAATACATGTATATTTGTTATGTCCTTACATATACCGCTTGATTTATGATATGATAAATATGTATACATGTTAAATTACTTTTATTCTTATCTGTGTATTGGCGAGTCAGACTTTTTATAGCTCATGTCTAGGCATACATATTATGTTCGTGCATATGCCATTTAACTAGTGATATGATATACATGCATGCATGTTTATTTACATATGTTATTATCTGTGCATGGTTTTCTTGTTTGGAAATGATACCCCATGCACGCAAGCATGTTTTATAACTTTTGTACTTACCAGTATCATTGTGTATATTATTTCATATTCACCTAGTTATTGATATATGAATTCTTATTACATATGTTACATAGATATATTGATATTTTAACACATACTACATTGTAAAAATGGAGGAAATGAATGGTGGAATGAAATACGTACTGTGGGAGTTTTGAGTTTTGTTAATCCCAGATATGCATGAGATATCTAGTACACTTAGTAGCGAGTTATCCTGTTTGTTTATAGACCAGTACTTGGGCTATGGTACTGGGCATGCACAGTGTACACCTTGAACACATGAATACTTTCACTATTCAGTTCCAAACTAATAAGATAGAATTTGCATCCACTTGCTTGATCATGTCACACTATATATGACATTTACTCAATGATTCACTTTTTTGACCATGTCACATTTTGGATACATTATTCTTCATGATTCATATACCTTAATATTTAAAATAGCACTAACAGTAACGTAAAATGTTGCCTTTATTAGGTTATATCGCATATAGCGTAACACATAACGTAACTTATACAATTTCTTATTTATTTAATAAAAAATATAGAACTATATAAAATAATTTTTATAAATTAAAAAATAAATTTAAAATATCTTAAAAAAAGAATATAAAACCATTTTACAATACATAATTTATTCTAATTTTATATTAAGTTTTACAATAATTTTAACATTTGTCTTCATAAATTATATTAAGTCTGCAACTGTAATTCCAGTCATCATTTAAATAAGAAAACAAGATTTCAATTTTTTTTTATTTTAATTCCAGTTATTATCATTATTGTAATTTTAATTTATTTTATTTGTAATTATTGATTTCAATTCAGTTAATAATTCATCAGAATCAACAATATATTTTAGCAATCGGAGAGGAATTACAATAAACAAATAAAAAAATAATCGCAAATTAATAAGTTAGCAATATCATAAGTAATCAAATAAAGCAACAACTAATTAAGTAAGAAAGTTAGCAATTCACTAATAATTAAAATAATAATCAATAACAATATATAAATTACTAAAAAATAATTATAAATAACGTAACATAACATAATTAAATGTAACGTTACATAATATAACGTAAAATAACATAAAAATGTATTGTTACGGAGCACTGAGTTATTTTCAATTGTTTTGTAGCATTAGGGTTCCGTTAGGTTTCGTAAAACAATATAACAGGTTTCATAATGCGTTATTTTCAACATTGATATACATGATCATGTTATATTATATATATTGTAAACTCCATAATTCATATTATATTAAGCATATCATTTATTTTATGATTCACATAAACAAATCTTCTATATTGTTCATACTAGCATGCCACATATTTATTTGGTTTCTATAGCATTATATGAGGTTGGGTTTGTAATCTTATTTAGGTTTTGACACCTAGGGTTATCGCACTCCAGATTCAACAACTGCGTTAGCGGTATCCGAGAAGAAGAGCCCGCCTCTTGGGGATCCCTACATCTAGGAGCAAGCCGAATGCCAATAGCCCACCTCTCGTAAGATCTTCATTTTTTTGTGTATATATATCATTTTGGTTAGTATGTGTATATGTATCTTGCATCTTAGTTCTATTCATAGTATCCGGACACTCTTTTATATATTCAATATTTATATTGTTCTGTTCTGATATCGTACTTGACCATATATAAACAATACTTTAAGTACATATTGCTTATAATTCCACTATACCTATTTTGGATATTGCTATATTCATACTTATGATGTTGTGGCAGATAGATTCAGATTTGTAGTATATATATCATATTTGCAAGTTTCTATATCTCTTACCTGTTATTGTATGATATAACGGTCTTGTGCACTCCGTTATTGAGAATGTTCGCCGGTGACACCCTATCAATTATTAGGACACACACTCGGGTCCACCAGTAGGATTTAGGGCATCACACACACACTTCGAAAATACCCAAAAACACTTTATTTTTTATATCCAAGCACCACCTAAGGAAACATGTTGGGTTAGGTTCCACTTATGGGGATCCTATCCATTTGGGTTCAAATCCAAACCCACTAAATAAGCCCGATTGACTTGTTTGTACGCAATTAGTGTCTGATATTGCCATTTAGCTATAAATTTGGATCCACTAAAAACAGGTTCCCTCTAAATTTGGTCCTCTTGTTAATCATTGTGAGGGGGCTTGATTTGAGGCATCAAAAACTAATTTTACATGTGAAAATGAGTTAGACCATCCCAACACAGTCCTAATTTCATAGAAGAAGATTTCATTCCCACCTATGTCGGCCAAGTGATAAAATTAGAAGAAGGCACACTAAAAACTCTTAATTGTTTTCTTTCTAAAGAAATTTAGAAAAATAAATGGAGGTAAATATAGAAGACGGCACACTAGATGATAAGGTTGACCACTGAATAATCTCCAAAATTGTTAAATATTGAATTGCGTGGGGTTTTGAAAGGGGAAAGAGTTGAATTGGATGACAAACATAGGACAAACACTTCGAGAGAGAGGAGAGTTATGTTTGCAAACATGTTTCGGTAAGAGGCACAAGGAAGATTTAGGTTAGGGCTAAAGATGAACGAATTGGTTTGAGTTTTGGAATAGAAATGAAAATTTTGATTGGATTAAAAAAGAAAAGGAAAAGAAGAGAAATCGAGATTTTAAGTCCAAGAAGGGTCAAGTTTAATTATGGGAGGAAAAAAGGATACTCTTAATCTTGAGCACCGA
This sequence comes from Dracaena cambodiana, assembly GCA_036321105.1. Lineage (NCBI taxonomy): Eukaryota > Viridiplantae > Streptophyta > Magnoliopsida > Asparagales > Asparagaceae > Dracaena > Dracaena cambodiana. The sequence continues at coordinate 18,993,269 of JAYEPQ010000010.1, forward strand.
AAACTTATACACATGTAATATTTTAACAACAAGATTTAGGTTAGGGCTAAAGATGAACGAATTGGTTTGAGTTTTGGAATAGAAATGAAAATTTTGATTGGATTAAAAAAGAAAAGGAAAAGAAGAGAAATCGAGATTTTAAGTCCAAGAAGGGTCAAGTTTAATTTTGGCAGGAAAAAAGGATACTCTTAATCATGAGCACCGAAAACTTATACACATGTAATATTTTAACAACTAAGAGGTTAAAGTCATACCATTTTATGCTTACAATATTTTAGTAATTGGATCAAATACTAGGAACTATTTATCCCTAAGAGATCATTCTTCTTCAAGAATTTCATGACTATTGATGATATGTCTTTCAGGATGGTTTTTTTATTTTAAGAATTTGGTCTTTTTAAAGGATTTTTAGATGCCTATTTTGAAGTGACGACGATTTATAGTCTGTTCAAATCTATGGTGAATCCTAAACTCATAGCGGTATTTGTAGAGCACATCAACCAGGACTGAAACTCTGAGATAAACTCTGAAGAATGGGATATTATTGGTCCAAGATGACGATAGATGCAGTTACTTATGTCAGAAAATGCAGGGTCTATCAAATACATGCCGACTTCATGCATCAGCCACTAGAATATCTTCATCCAACAGCTACATCGTGACAATTTAAAATGTGGGGGTTATCGGTTCATACTGGCCATAACAGATTACTTCTCAAAGTTGACTGAAGCCATTCCCCGTAACTAAAGTGAAGATATCAGACATGATCAAATTCATTAAACATCATGTTATATATCGCTTCGGGGTACCTAGAAGAAATGTTCATGACAACGGACCTCAATTCATGAGTCACTCATTCTCCAGGTTTTGCAATAAATACTGGATTAAAAGTATAGCTTCATCTCCATACTATTCGACAGCCAATGGTTTAACAAAAGCCGTCAACAAAGCTATTGTGAAGCTACTCAAAAAGTTCATTTCATCTAACCAACGTGATTGGGATGAAAAGTTTGGAGAATGTCTATGGGCATACTGAACTACTGTCAGGATATCTACGAATGCTACACCTTTTTCTTTGGTGTATGGATTCGAAGCAGTACTTCCTTCGGAAATCCAGATTCCATCATTACGAGTTGCGTTAGCAACCAAAATGACCCAGGAATAAAACATTGGCAAAAACTTCTAGAGTTGGAAGCCCTCAATGATAAGTGTCTTGAAGCACAATAGAGCATTGAACTCTATCAAACGAGAATTTCAAAAAGGTGATTTGGTCCTTTCAGTAAGAATATCGATAATAACCAATCAAAAATCCAAAGGAAAGTTCTAGCCGAAATGAGAAAGACCATATTGGTGCGGTTTATTCAAATAGCGCATATCGGTTGGCGAAACCAAATGACAATAAGATAATAATGTCAATCAATGGGAAATTTTTGAAAAAATATTACTCTTAATGTAATATTAAAGAAATCCATCATAGAATGCCAAACAAATTATCTAGTCTCCAACGAATGTTGAAGGAGGTTTTGATGAGTATCAAGAAGAATCCCGAACCGTTCAAGGGCAGAGTGAATTATATATAGATAGCTTATGTAATAGTAAAAACAATCAAGTTAAATATTGAGCGGTTTGAGATACATATTCTCTTCAATAACCCTCAATTACGTCTTTGACCGAATCAGCATATCTTCGACCACTGTCCGAAAAAGCAGTAATAAGGAGATTTCATAGAGAAACTTATTATAATACTCCTTCCAAAGAATGTAGTAAAGAATGATGCATTTTCTCGGCTAGTATCTCAAAAAAGAGAATACAAAAGTATCAAATCATTTGATATACATACTTGAATTTTTCCCTCAATAAAAAAAAAATTCGACACTATGACTTGATCATTGGTTCGTTTAAATGCCAAAGCATATGAAGACTCTAAAAAGATTAACGAATGTATATAATTCTTGACACTATTATCTCCAAAATATGACCAATTTGTTCATCAATCAAATACAGTTCACCTATAAGGAAGAAGTTAATTTCAAACCAGCTCTACTAGAACTTCATAAAACAGAGTTCCTTTTGGGAGACTCGATTCCACAAAGGTGCAGTCAATATTTTGTGGTCCATTATTTCATCAATTTCCCTATAGGAGTGCAGCAAATGAAAATATGCTTGCTCGCTGTCAACGTGCAGCTCCACACACCAACTAGGGGTACCAAATGAAAATGAATCATATGTCTGTATGACTAAGTATAGAGGACAGGTTTGGCATGTAAGGCCAAACAAAATCTTTACTAACCCATCATGCTGGGGGTAAAAATATGAACTACACAATGCTAATAAAATAAAAGGAAGAGAACAAGTTTCTCGCCAACCGATCATGCTGGTTATAAAAACATGAACTACCCTAAAATGCTAAGGCTAAAGGAAGAGAAAAGTTTGGCATATAAGCCCAAATAAAATCCTTGGCGATCTCATCATGCTGAGAGAAATAGTATGGCTAGTCCAATATAAACAACGATTGGTAAAGACTAATCAAATCCGTTGATAGTTGGGTGTTTGCTAAAAATCCTAATGAGATCGATCTCTTGTCCAGTTAAAAATTACTTCTGACAAAACCAAATTCATTCCACCAAATTTGTCAAGTTAAAAATTATCTTTGACAAAACCAAATTTCAATTCTACCAAATTTGTCAAGTTAAAAATTACCGCTTACAAAACCAAATTCATTCCATCAAAATTTAACACGTTAAAAATTATCTCTAACAAATTCAAAATTCTATTTCTACCAAAATTTGTCAAGTTAAAATTATCTCTGACAAAACCAAATTTATTCCACCAAATTTGTCAAGTTAAAAATTAAATTTGACAGAACTAAATTCATTTCCACCAAAATATGTCAAGTTAATGATTACCTATGACAAAATCAATTTTCATTCCTCCAAAATTTGCCAAGTTAAAACTTATCTCTGGAAATTCAAAAAATTGTTATACTATAAGTCACTGAATAACTAAAATTATAATTTGTTCAGAAAAGTTAATGATTACTTCAACCCTGCTCAAGAAAATTATTCATTAGTCGTAAATCTACTTAGGCATTTGAATACTGACTCTATATTGTCAAGTTAATGATTATCTCTAGACAATATGTGAGAGTCAATGATGTATCAAGTTAATAGATACCTTTGATCTTCAATACCAAATCCATTCATCAAGTTAATAGGTACCTCTGAATGAATGACAACAAAAGTTTTTCCATTACCAAAATATTTCTATTCATTATCAATTTAACATTACAAGAGCTTCTTGACAAAATATTCAAGTTCCATGCAAAAAAAAAAATATACAAACTACCGAGTCAAAAGAGCCTTGATCTTTTTCTCGAATATCCTTACCTCCAATTGAATAGCTTCATAAGCTTGAACAATAGCCCGTCTGCGCAGTTCTTCTTCGCTGATGGTTACGTTACCCACTGGATCTGATTTAAAGGCCTCCAATTCTGCCTGTTTAGTCAAGAGAGTTCTATTAAGATCATCAGGCTGCCTAAATGAGTCAGTGATGGTCTTCATTGACTCCTCATGAGCCTTTAGAGTCTTTTCAAGATAAGCATGAGTTTTAGCAATGGTTTCTCGAGTTTTCATAATGACTTGATCTTGATTTTGGCTGAAGCAATAACGCTCTCTATTTGAGAACATAGAGAGCCATTGGCAGATTAAATTTTATCAATATGAGCCTGATGAGCATTTATTTTTCTCTGGACTTCTTCCCAAAGTTTGAGCTGCTCTTCCAGTAACCTTTTAAAAGTCGTCTCAACCTTTTTCTGACATGTCTGTACTATGAATCTTCAACAAAGTCTCAACATAGTTTTGGAGTTGAGCCATTATAAGTTTGTAAGGAGCCGCCCTCTCTTCCTCATCGACGCTCGCTATGCCAGTCACATAGTGGTTCAGGAGGGTGACAATAGAGGCAAAAAACCTTCCTTTCAAGATCATGTTGATACAATGCTCCAGAAAATAAAAAAAGACTTTAATGGCAAATTGAAGCAAGTCATCAGTAAGTGCATCAACTATTTTGTATTCTACTGGTGGCAGCGAAGAAGTTGCGGGCATAGGAAGAGAGATGATGGAGGTGGATGCAACTCTAGTAACTCCAATAATTGGAGACGAATGAGGAAGTAAACCCTTTAAAAAGTAGATAAACTTTGTTGCATCCTAAGATGAAAAAGTAGCAACTTTAGTAGGAGTAGCAGCTTCAACAGGAAGAGCAGGTTCGACTGCAGTCTCAATAAAAGGAATCATTTCAACAACTTCAACAAGAGGAGTAGCTTTGATTGTAGTGGGAGGAATCATTTCAGCAGCAGAAACTTCAGCCGTTGTTACTAGAAGAGGCATTGGTGCTAAAGAAGTTGCAGTTATAAGCTCAGAACCCAGAGTAGGAGATGACAATCCTAAAAGAAAATTTTTATTATTTGAAAAAAAATGGAAGAGATAGAAATGAAGGGATAATTGAAATAATATTTCACCTGGTGAAGAACTCGAAGGTTGTGCATTCGGTTCCCCAGAACCAAATACTTCGGCTCTCTCCTCCACCATTAAATAAGTGTATTTGCTATGGTCTGAGGCGACATCGAAGAATGGAAGTTGTTGGCATTGTCATCATCATCATCATCATCCACACCTGAATAATCAAGTTTTTCATATGAATCAAAAGAAGTGACCATGTCCTTCACTATAAATTTATCAAAGTAAAATTATTGATCTGATGAGGCTGGGTGAATAAAAAAGGGGAAATAGCCTTACAGTTTTGAAGTCGTCTAGTGGTGGGACTAATAGGAAGAACTGTGGTGGCCAGCATCATACTTGATGAGGAATTCAATATTTGAGTTACCCCAATAATTTGTACTTCACCTTCTTTAGTAGCCTAGGTCATTTGTTGAGTTGTGGCCACAACTTCTACAGCAGCAGTAGTAGGAACAACCTCAGCAGAAGGAGCCGCTTTAGGAACATTGGTTGCCACTTCAGCTTTTTCTGCATTTTCTTGAGTAGTACTTGGACTAGACTCAGCTGCAGCGGTTGAAGATGTAGGAATTTCCCCTTCAATCCTGGTAATAGGCCCAATGCTTATACAAGGATGGTTAGTGCGAGGGTGCAGCCTAAAAGTTTTATCTTCATCATCATTCCCTGCCTCTTCCTCTTGAAGTGTTGGATTCTCAAGGATAGCACTTGAAGCAGAGTCTTTCAGACTCTTTTTCCTACCTTTCTCACTTGGAGAAGTTTGGGTACGCTTTGATGATCCTCTTCCAAATGAAGAAATAGTGATTGTAGCAACCACCTCATGAGTAGATGATCATTAACTTGTGCAGTAGAGGATTCAACTTCAGGAGTATTAGCCTCAATAAGTTGGAATTCATCTAGACTGGGTGTCTTGCTTGAGCCTGCTTGGCTCTTCTGAGAGTACCAAGATTTGATATCACTAAGACATGTACAATTTACATTATAGCATTGGGGCTTTGAGCTGGAAATAAAGTACCATCTACAAAAGCCAAAGGAAGTGTAGAAGTTTGGATACTTCTGAGGTAAACTAAAGCGAGCCAGGGTAAACCGTCCTACAAAGTGATACCAAGCCCTTGCTCCTTCAAACAAATTACCGACTAACTTCATATTCGGATTCGGATTCCCAATGATCATACCCAAACTAATAGGAAAAACAACTCGGATAATATGGTTCCAAATAGCAAGTATTGTCTTGGCGATACATGAGATGTCCTAGTATGATATTGATCATCCAACAAAAACTCCCTACAGACAGAGAAGTGAAATGGTCACCACCAGGAAAATCCTCAAACACTTCGCTGTAATTTACGTTTGGAAAATAAGGGAAACATCATGTGAAAATTACCATGATGCTGAAAATGCTTCTGATCATCGCCATATAATGCCCCTCCCATTGTGATTTTTCATAATGTTGAATGATTGGAACAGACAGGTCAATACTTTGATGAATTGGCATTATCCAGGAGGGATAGTGTAAATCAAACCAAGCCATTAAATAAGTGTAGGGAAGTTTGACTCTTGGGTTTGGAGTTTTATATTTATCGTTCCCTTCCTTGTCTACAATCTTCTCCACCTTGAGAAACTGGATCGTTAAGGCTCTAAGACCGCTAAGTATCATAGACAATAGCTGGTAGACGGCCCATTGGATGACCATGTGCCAAAAGAATGGCAGGACAAACAACACTTATAGATAAGGCTTCTTGTGGGGTAGAAGAAACGACACAGCGTTTCAGCCACAACATTAGAAATCCCGCAAGTAAAGCTGTGTCAGACAAAAAATACTTGGCTTGATGATGAAAACTTTCAAATGAAGTCCCTGCCTTGAACACATCTTCGTCTGATTCTACAACATAAGCATGATCCCGTATTGGGTTATCCTTCCTTCTATTTCAGAATCTGTAAGAGTATAAAGGATAGTAACCTCTGAAGTTCCCAGTAAGTGTCGTAGACTAGCATATCTCGAGCCTTCAACAGATGCAATTCTTCTCCGGTTGGAACATATTCTTCATAGGAAATTTTACCCATAGGCAGACCTGAAATCTCATACATCTCATGAAGGGCTAAACCCATTTCACCAACAGGGGTAAAGGAAGTACCCGTTTCCAAATTATAATGTTCCAAAATACTGAAGAAATGGAAGCGACTAGGCAGTATCCATGCTAAACAGCCCGTATAGCTCGATAAAGTCCTATTCTTTTTAAGTGTTTCTCAAACTTCTTCAAAATGAAAGCGATCAGAACAGACCACCATGCTTTCTATGAAGAATGAACCCATCCCAATGGTCTGAAATCTTGGTAAGAAAACTCACCGTGTGCTGCAGCAAAATAGTTCAAGAAGGTACTTATAGTTATAGGGGTCTCTCTAACAGGGTACTACTTCTTTAACAAACCTAGCAGTAGACCAGTTGCATGTTTGTCAGTGTTCATGGAAAATGCTGATGTCGCTCCACAACTCCCAAGAAGCACACCGTCTTGAGATTTTGTTAAATGACAATCCATCTTCCTAGGAATGGAGGCCGGTTGGAGATATAAAAGAGGGTATGATTTTTTCATATTTGGCAAAAATATATATTTTCCCCGAATTTGCCTCAACCATTTATAGTTACCTTCAAAAAGACGATCTTCCAGCAAATCCATCTTGTCTCTAAAGAGAAAGTGAGGATTTCTCATCTTCTTTCTGTCCTTACCTGCAAAAACTGCATTCGTCATGAGTTCCTTCAAAGTGTTGGTGCTCGAGCTAAGTATTTTTTCAAGACGTTCTTTACTGAAACCCTGACGACATAAAGGGAATTCCTCTCTGAGTTTGAACTGGACTATGTCATCATAGTGACCCATGTGCCCGAAGTAATTAAGTTTGGATGTTGGGCTCAAAGAATAGTTCACTATAAAAAAGAAATGAATATTTCAGTAAAGACAAAAGAAAAGACAAAAGTGACAAGTCATGAGGTAGTTGACTAAATGTCAAACACGGATCACATAATGGAAATCCGCGTGATGAATTGAAGTTAAAGATCATAAAGCGATCTATTAACAAAGTATAAAATGCAGATCACATGATAGAAATCTGCAAATTAAATTAAGATTTGAGATTGCAAGGCAATCTATTAGCTAATGACACACGCGGATCACAAGATCCGCATTTTAATATGAAGTGTTGGGTCACAAAGTGCTCTTTTTATCAAATGCCAAATGCGAATCCCATAGTGGAGATCCATATTTCAAAGCTTGAGACAGAAGATCACGCTGGGTGACATCTAGAATCTTTACGAGACTATGATTTCTTTTAAGGTGAATTGATTAATAAATTGAAATTATGAGTTTGTCTATGGTGACAAATCGCCTGTTCCAAACGAGTTTAACTCATTAAACCCATCGAGATAGGAGGTTCCTTTTGGGCTAGTGTGGGTAAAAAGGCAGAAGTGCCTGAAGGTCTACTAGAGCCCCCAGTGGCTTAAGTTGAGAAAGATGATCTCTTCGACATCTTGATTTTATGAATAAATGCTCGAAAGCTTGAAGGATTAAAAAGCTTGAACGCTTGAAGAAGAACACGAGAGCTAGAAGAATCCAAGAGCTTAGAAGCTCTAAAAATTTTAGAATTACGGCAAGTGTAACTCTTGAAAAGACTGTGTGGTTTTATAGAAGAATCAATGGCTGAGATTCACGGCCCAAATCTCTAAAAGATTTCGCATCATTTCAAGCACAGCAGCACTTCGAATTTCATGCTGAAAAGATAGCAAAATAGTACTGATGCTTCGTCTTAACCGCTCAAAATGCGGACCCGCGAATAAAATGTAGGGTCACATTTGAAAGCAAATCCACGATTCAAACAAAGAGTCGTGTTTGAAAGTGAGTCCGCGAATTTAACACAGTGACACATTTAAAACTATTTTGGATACTGAATAAATTATATCTATAGAATTTAAAACACCTTCAAAGCTATGTAATTTTGAAAATATTGGAGGGTGTTTTGCTGCCAAAATTTTTGAGAAAAGAAAAGAAAAATAGAAATTCATAATTCAAGCCAAAACGGCTGATTGCAGCTATTTTCCATCAGCCCAACTCCATAGTATACTAATATTATTAATTTTCTTGTTGATGGTAAAATGCCAAGTCGTTGCGGTACATAGGATAAGCAACGATTCCTATATGAGGTATATGTTGTTTCTTTTATAATGACCCTTACCTATTTAAGTATTGTTTAGATCAAGTCATTAGGTATTGTATGCCCAATGATGAGATCTAGAGTATTATTACTTTCTATCATGCAGAAACTTGTGGGGAGCATTTTTGTCTTACAAGATGGTGGACAAGATATTCCATTGTGGATTTTACTGGCCTACGATATTTAGAGATATGCACGAATACTATAGACCTTACTAGTCATGTCAGAAATAAGGAGAACTAACCCGGAAGAATAATATGCTTCTAACACCTATTCTTATAATTGAAATATTCGATTATAAAGGAATTGACTTCATAGGACTGTTTCCTATTTCTAACGGATATATCTATATCCTCGTAGCAGTTGATTATATCTCTAAATAGATGAAACCGCTGCATACAAAAATAATGATCAACAAACAGTTATCAAATTTCTCCAGAAGCATATATTATCTAGATTTGGAGTTCGTAAAGCTATAATAAGTGATGAAGGTTCTCATTTCTGTAACAAAACCTTCGAGAATTTGATACAAAAATTCCATATTACACATAAAATTTCAATACTGTATCATCCATAATCAAATAGACAAGTTGAATTAGCCAATAGGAAAATTAAGCAAATTTTAGAGAAAATGGTTGATCCATCTCGCAAAGATTGGTCATTTAGACTCACCAATGCTTTATAGGCTTACCGTACGACATATAAGACATCGTTAGGCATGTCTCCATATAGAATAGTTTGTGGAGACGGTTACCATTTACCTATGGAGATTGAGAATAAGGCGTACTAGGCAATTAAAATGGTTAATTTAGACTTCAATTTTGTAGGCCATTATGAAAGTTGCAAATGAATGGAGTGGAAGAGTTAAGACCTAATGTGCATGACAATTCATGTATTTCTAACGAAATATGCACATGATCGACACATTTCATGTTATATTTTTATCCATCCGACAAAGTGTTTCTGTATGATTCACGGTTTCATCTATTTCTAGAAAAATTATGTTCACGATGAACATACCATTTGTTGTTAAAACTGTATATCCACATGGCAAAATTGATATTAAAAATCCTAAGATTGGTAACACATTTAAGACGAATAAGAAATATCTAAAATACTACTTGGAATTTCCTAAGCACATGAAGGAATCCCACGATTTAGTGGATCCTCTGACATCTCAATCAAATGAGCTTAATAAATACACATTGTATGCTATTTTATATTATGTACTAATGATTTTTGTTTTGCTACACCGTGAGTAAGGTGTTGAGATAATATCTAAGCATACTATCTTGATTTTTTACTTGTTCCTAATAGATTTAATAGAAATATCAAATTATTAAGGACAATGTGCATTTTAAGTTCGGAGAATGCTCATGAAATTAACTTTAGTTTTAATATCCGCGATATTTTCAACAACGTTTTCAAATTTTTTAGAAATTTCTAATTTTTTAAAGTATTTCTTTCAAAATCTTTCCAAAAAAATTATTTTCTAATCATAGTTTGGTTGCTAATTTTAGAATTAGAGACTAATAATTAGTTTTTAGGAATAATATTAGCTAAGAATTAAAAACTATAAAAAAAGAAAAATGAATTTTTGGCTTAACAATTCTCTCAACAGAGAACCATTGTTGAAGCCACTGTCAAAGCGGCTATCGACAGCCATTGATTATAGGACAGAAATAACTCTGCTCGAGAGTGACTGTCGAAACCGCTGTCTATGTAGCTATTGTCAGCGGCTGATAGCCATCCTGAGTTATAAATAGCCCTACGAGTCTTTTCTCAAACACCAAAGCCTAATCACTCTCTTCCACGGCAGCCCAAAAGAAATTTCATCTCCTTTGACAGCGGAAATCAACCCTGTGCATATTTTTTCAAAACATTACAAATCATTAAGCAAATACGTCTTCTCTTCTCTAATATTTATGGGTTATTTTCATAAAAAGTAGATTTTTGTCTTGAAGACCTAGATATACAACTTATATGAATTGATTAGAGTAGACAAAGATGGAAATTAATTTCTTAGTAGATTAGGAGTAGTTTGGCTAATTTTTCATAAATTTTTGACAAACTTCCTTGATTATTTGATGAAATATGCTAATTTAAGAGTAAGATTAGATAAAAATCACACTTTTTTTATCACAAAATTCATCGGTTTCTAGAATACACAATGTATATCAAATTCATGTATAAAAATAAGATTAAGATGATGTTTGATATATTTGGGGAAAATTGAAAATTATAAAAAATAATAAAAATATATAATTAACAATTTTGAGAAATAATAATAAAGATCATGCCCTTACTATTATTTGCTAAGTGATATATTTTGATACTATTTTCAAAATGACACCAAGGAAGGAAACCGTTTCGAAGAGGCCAAGAGTAGAGCCCTAAGGTTCGTCTCCTCCATAGAGGCACATAACCAAAAGACGACCATTAAAAAACTGATGGAGAAGTACGAGGAATTCCGGCTCTGGCTCAAACAGAAAGTTGACTGTTGAAAAATAAATGAGAATTTTTCATTCAGTGCACTGATGCAAGTTGTAGGTTGGGAGTACATATTGCACAAGCATATACCACTTTTCAACAAGATTGTGTGTGAATTCTACGCATATCTTCAACCGGAAATGGGCGACTAGCCTACACATTCGATAATCAAGGACAAAAAGGTATCATTTACAAGAGAAGAAATCTTATGAGCCATCCTCATCCCCAATGTACCTAAAGAAGAACCCTCATTCACCAATAGGGTCAATGAGATAGCAAGTGACTCCCAAATATTTAGAGAGTTTTGCACCAATATCAACGATTACAGGTTCAATGAGAGCTTTTTCAAAATCGGATGCTTAAGAAAGTAGTATGTTTTGGTGAGTCTTTTTATCAAATATATCATCATACCGTTCTCCACAATAACAGAATTGTATTTGAGGGACGTGGTGTTATTAAACATGATCTCGGAATGGTGTCTATTCAATGTTGCCTCTATCATACACTCCGCAGCAATCCAATACATGGGAAAGCTCATGAATATACCCAGAGGCAAAGCCAGCTCTAGATCTGCTGCCTCTGATAACAATGATATGCTTCAACACGGAATTGTTTGTCATCAAATGACACAATCGCCCATCAAATGTTTCCATTCACAGATACTCCATTAGAAGTAGCATGAGTACCCAGCAAGACCGACAAGAGAAGTAGAGATAATAAGAGCAAGGAGAAGAAGCTTCCCTGCTAGTTGGTCACGGAGAACAAGATCAAGGTCAAGGAGTTGCAATAGCTTAGGCAGTATAACCATATGAGATTACACTCCAAAGTCTTGATGAGTTGATAACTAACATGACCAATACTTTTAGCGAAAGGCGGCAAGTAATCAAGACATGGCAAACCCAAGTCGAGCGACATCAAGAACACAACTTTCGGGGAGTAAACTAAAAAACCATAAAAATCATAAAAATGAAGTGGATAGATACACTTCACTTTACTGTATCATATGTATATGTATCATAACTAACTAAAAAACCATGAAAATCATAAAAATTAAACCATAAGAATCATATTTATACATGTATCATAACTAACTAAAAAACCATAAAAATCATAAAAACTAAAAAAAATTTACAAAATTTTTTATTAATTCAAAGTAAAAATTAAGATTAGAAGTATTTTACATAGTGTACTAATGAGATTGATATGTTAATATTGATATTTATATAATAATAGTTCTTATGTAATCTTGATTGGTAAATCTGGCAATAAGATATATAGATACTTAAAAGTCAAATTGAGTATGTACTCTAAACAATTACACAATGAGTCGTGAAAAGTTGATAGCAAAAAGAAACCTTAAAAAGAAGACATATCGTATTTTCAAAATAAAAGAAAAGAGAAAAAATAGTAGAAGTCAGTCTGGTATTAAGGCAGTGATCTTCTAAAAAAGAAATAGGAGTGAGCCTGATATTCATGCAAGAGTCTTCTACCCAAAAATAGAAGAAAAAAAAGAATATATATTTGAAAATGGTTCCTATATGTTTGATTGGGGTTTGAAAACTTGACAGACTCATATACATGATCACAAGAGTGTATAAGAAAATATAATTGAAAGTAAAAGTATATCTACGATATAATTTAAGTGATCATGATAGGTACGTAAACATATTATATTATAAGGGAATTGTTAAGGTTAATATCTTTATAAATATCCCTGTGCATAACTCTAATTATGCTTGATATGGAAACAAAATAAAAAGAAAAAAATATAAAACTAAAAAGTAAATATTTTTACTTTATTTTACCTTTATCTTTATTTTTTATTTTATTTCTTTTCTTGAACTCAAAATTTCTCGATGTTTGTGGATAACATCACTAGAAACTCTCACGAGATAACACTCGTCCACTAGGAAATCTAAGAGATTAAGGGCTTGTTGCATGTGTTAGGTGCAATTATGATTCCTACGAAAGTGAATTAGGATTTATTTAGGAATATTTTATTTCTTTAATTTGATAATTTTGCTAAGGGATTAACAAAACTCAAATTGAGGGGGTGTGATTATGAGTGTAGAAATTTTAGTTTATTTTATGTACTTGTAAACCAATTTTAGTGATTAATATAAGAAATTAATAATAAATAATTTTTAATTGATCAAACTCTCCACTTTAATATTTTTTTCTAGTATTTTATGGCCTTTTTGGAGGGTTCTATGTGGAAAAAAAAAAAAAATCAGAAAATCAAAGTATATCTCAAATATTAATCCAGATTGACCAATTGACAGGCTTCGCCATCAATAGCCATTTGCTGGTTATTGATGGCCTCCCACTGCATTCCGAAACTGATTTTACCTGAGAGCGGTTATTGATGCGGCTTTTGATATGGCTTTGATAGCTGACAGTTGAACATATATTCAAAGATTTCTGATGCAAAAAGAGTTTCCTTTTAAATAGAATTCTTATTAGGATTTTTGAGAGGGTAAGCTGAAGAGAAAAAGAAGAGAGATGATATAGAGAATAGAAGATAATATAGAGAGTTTATACTTTTATTTTTAAAGAGATTTTGCGAATAATTTTGTACTCTTTCATAGTTATAAATAAAAGAATCTTTCTTATTTATATACTAATGGTTATGATGGTGTCTGGATATGGTGTCAAATATAAGAGGGTTCTCACACCTTGATGAGCGGATGAGGGTAAAGAAGTTAGCTCATGAATATATGATTCGGTTGGCATCATGGAATATAGGCTTTCTTACAGGTAGATTAATAGAGTTAGTTGATGTTATAATTAGAATGAGGGTTAATATTTTGTATGTGCAGGAGACTAAGTGGGTAGGTGAGAAATTTAAAGTCATAAAGTTTTGGGATTATAAACTTTGGTATACTGGTGAGATAGAAATCATAATAAGATAGGTGTAATGATAGAAAAACAATTACCTGGGGTTATAGCGGAGGTTAGGAGGAAGGGTGATAGAATTTTATTATTTAAACTTGTTTTAGATAGAAAGATTCTTAATGTCATTAGTACATATGCACCACAAGTAGGACTTAATGAATCTAATAAACATCAATTTTGGATGGATCTAGATGAGATAGTATAAAAAATACCCGCTAGAGATTATTGGTGGTGATCGTAATGGGCATGTAAAAACTAGTCGTAATGAGTTTGATATTATACATGGAGGATTTGGATTTGGAGAAAAAAATGAAGAAGGTAATTTAATTCTAGATTTTTCTTTATTTTCTGATTTGATTTTAGTCAATACTTAGTTTAAGAAAAGAGTTTCACACTTGATTACTTTTAAAAATGGATCGAGTGCGAGTCAAATAGATTTTTTTTAAGTAGGAGGGTAGATAGAGCTAGCTGCATCGATTATAAGGCAGTGCCAGGTAAGAGTATAGTTCCCTAACATAAACTCTTAGTTTTAGATATTCAGATTAGAAAGAAACTTAGAAATATTAAGTATAAATTAGATTTTAAGATTAAGTAGTGACGATTAGAAAGTAATCAAAAAGTTTTTATAGATAGAGTAGTACAAGAAGCAGATTGGAGGACCATAATAATTCTAATGTAACATGAAACAAAATGGCCAGTTGCATTAAGAGGATAACTAAAGATATATATGATGAGTCGAGGGACAGTGCTCTACAATGTAAGGATTTATCATGGTGGAATGAAGAGGTAAAAAATATTATTAAGATCAAGCGGTATTTTTATAGAGATTTGAAAAATAATAATAATAATAATAATAATAATAATAATAATAATAGAACAAGTTTTGAGAAATATAAGCTAGCCAAGAAGGAGGTTAATAAAGTTGTTGATGATATTTCTTAGTTGATGAGATACGAGCATGTGTGAATGTCAAGTTAGAGCTATGAAGGCACACATTAGAATCTAGAAATTTTAGATTGAGTAGGTCTAAAACAGAATATATGGAGTGTAAATTTAGTAAACGACGGACCGTACACTATAATGTTGTAACACTGAATGGGTAAGAGTTACAATTGAGCAATCAGTTTAGGTATTTGGGTTCTATTATTCAGAATGATAGAGAGATTAATAATAATGTTAACCATAGAATATAAACTGGCTGGTTGAAATGAAGGAGTGCAACGGGAGTTTTATGCGACCATCGCATTTCGTTAAGACTGAAGGAAATTTTTTATAGAACTGCTATTAGACAAGCTTTATTATATGGCACGGAATGTTGGGTTTTAAAGAAATGTCATTCACAGAAGATATGTATAACAGAGATATGTATGCTCCGTTGGATATGCATCTACACTAGGAGAGATAACATGAGAAATGAAGATATTCGTGCTAAGATAGATGTAACTCCTGTCGATGAGAAGATGTGAAAAAATTGCTTACGATGGCTTGGTATGTGCAACGTAGGCCTAAAAATATATTAGTTCGACGATGAGAGTTTATCAATGTAGTACAATTTAAAATAACGAAGGGAAGATCGAAGAAAATATGGATGAAGTGATACAAAAGATATGAATTCTAGAGGTCTAAATGAGAAGATATTACTTGATAGAAATGAATGAAGAAGGACTATCAACGTGATCGACCCAGAGTGATTCTTTTTTGGTTCATGTAGCCTACCCCAAGTACTTGGGATAATAGGCTTAGTTGTTGTATTTGATGACATATAGTTTGATGATATATTCATTACTTAATTTTTGATATACCGTGTACTTTTTAGGCACGGTGTAAGTTTAGACTTAAATGTTTATTTTAATTATTTATATATTATGCTTGATTAACTCAAACCACATATAAGATTAATTGAGGAAGTTAGCCAAATTATCACATTTGCAATTTTATTTGATTTTGTGTTTCAAAGATATATTTTCCGACTATAGGACAACTAATTGATCTATGCAACTGAGATAGACATGTAGAAACACATCTAGTAAATTATTCTATGGGAAACAAACTTATCTGATCCATAAGTTTCTCTAAATATTTAATAATTGTAATGTAATTTGAAATGCTAGTTGATGGTGATGATGATTGGAATGTCATATGGTAACGATGTCCAAAAAAGTGTTCTAAATAAAAGGGGTTATTTAATTAACGAATGTGCTTACATAAAAAACCTCCCACTTCCTTTCTCTTGCCTGGTCGTATGTAATTATGATATGTAATCAAAAATTTATAAAATTAACGGTTAAAATTTCGATAACATATTACAATTAAAAACATCTCTCTAAGAATCACTGAACTATAATAAACTTGAATTATACTTGAGCTCAAACCGAATCAGGATTTATTAATTGAAAATGTATTATAATGGACTTGACATGATCATAATAATTGTAAATAATACTGGGTTGGGGAGATACTTATTAATGTGAAAACTATGTTTTGGCTGTATTGCTAAGTTGTACAACTCATTTTTGTACACACCATGGGTGCATGGTGATTGGCTGATCACATCTGAAAATTACTATTTGCCATTGTGTAGGTCCAAGTCAGTTTTGGATAATCCTAGTAACTATTTTTCGAGGTCTGTATGGAAGATAATCGTAATACATATATAATATCAGTTAGATTCTCCAAATAATATATGACACTTAAGATTGAAATATTTGACTTGTAGAGTAGAGCATAATTTTAATTAAAATCATTATTAAGCATTTAGTAAATAAATTAATTCATGTTCTATATACACATTTATATATATTATTCATGTTTATTTCAAATGCTTTTACTCTTTATCTTTTCATACTGGTATTATTCTTATATTTGGTTGCAATTTGACAAACTGAGTGTGAATGTCCAATTTTGAGATAGATTCAAGGAGCAAATTGAAAATATGATGGAATAGGTGATGTCAGTAGGTGACCGTTCTATCTTTCATCTTATACTTATTATTTTTTTGGTTGCTTCCACTTTAATATGTCATCTTTGTCCACAGCTATTTTCTGTCCTTATTTCAGTTATTATCCCTTGTAATGTAAATTTATCCCTTAAATAAAAGTTCTATTTTTCTTATAAATATTGTTATGTATTTAATTGTCGCAATGACTGATATTGTACTGAGATTTAGTATATTTTCACGAATACGATGCCGAACAACACAGCTACCCAACATTTTGGATAACTAGATGTTACAGATAGTATCAAAGCCTAGGTTTTAAAATTAGTTCAAGTGATTTGAATTGATTTGGAGCCTATTACAATAATTTTGTCACATATATATACAATACTCATTGAGTTTCTTTGAGTCCCATTCCTTTGATCCATTCTTATCTCTTATTTTGTTCCCAAAGATGTTTCGTTTCTAGAAATTTTTATTCCAAATATAAACTATATATTTTCCATCTATATATGTTCCTATTTTTTAATATCCCATCCCAATTCTTTTTTTTTTCTTTGGAAGATGGTTCGTCCACTTCGTAGATCAAGCTTGAGCTCAATTAACGAGACGATGGAGAGTTGTCCAAGAAATAAGCGGATAAATTGTGATGTAAACTTATATGTACTCTTATTGAAATTTCGAGGATGAAAGTTTTCTCTAAAGGGCTAGAATATAACTACCCAAAACCAATATGATATATATTTATTAATATTTTTTCTCGTATGTTTATGCTAAATTAAAATTTAAAATAAATTAACTTAAATATAATTTTAAGGCCACAAAATATTTTCGTAAACTGTTTTTTTAAGAAATAATATTTGAATTATCTCATTAGGGCCCAAGCCCATTCCTTGGCCCAAACTCAAAATGATGATGATGATAATAATAATAAAATAATAATAATAAGGTTTAAGCCATTAATTAAACCCGACAAATTACATTCAATAAATAGGTCAATTTTTAATTTAAAATAATGAGAAAATATTTTTTACCTTCTATTTTTAACTTCTTATTCATTTTCCTCTATCATTCATTTCCTGTAATCTCTCATTAATCAAATATATCAATGAGTCATTTGACCCATTTGAATTCAAATTTAAACATTATCATTAAAATTCCTTAGTCAACTATAATTGTTAGTCATTTGACTAATTTTAAATCTCTATTAAAAATTATTCCAAATCTATTCCATTTATTGGCCATTTGAATTTTTTTAAAATCTTCTAAACCAATCGTATTTATTAGCCCTTGACTTCAAACTTTCCTCCAAAAACGCTCTTTAATTCCATTAATTCTTCCTTTAAAACTCTCATCCTAAAAGCTATTTAAACCCCTCCATTCATCTTAGTCTTTCTCGTGCAAACTAAACTCTTTCCTTTCTTCTTCTTTCCACCGTCTCTCACTGTCGAAATGCTAATGATTGCGAAAATGCCGCCAACTATTGAAGCACCACAGATCGCCGCAATCTAAAAATTACTGTTTCCCATTCTATGAGTCTGGTTAGCTCAAGGCAATCCTGGTGACGATTTTCTTGGGCCTATATGAAAGACAATCGAAATACGGATATGACATCAATATATGACACCTAAGATTGAATATTTAACTTGTAGAGTAGAGCTTAATTGCAATTAAAATAAAAGTTACTAAGGACTTAGTTAATAAATTGATTCATGCTCTATATACACATTCATATGTATTATTTATGCTTATTTCAGTTGCTTTTACTCTTTGTCTTTTCATACTTCGATTATCTTTATATTTGGTCATGATTTGAGATCTGGGTGTGCATGCCCAGATTTTTAGATAGATTCGAAGGAGTAAATTGAAGATATGATGATGTAACTGAAGTCAGTAGGTGACTATTCTATTTTTTTATCTTAAACTTATTTTTTTTTTTTTGTTTCTTTCACTCTTAAAATGTCATCTTTGTCCATAGTTATTTTTCTATCCTTATTTCAGTCATTATTCATAGTAATCCAAATTTATACATTAAATAAAAGTTCTATTTTTCTTTAAAATATTGTTGTATATTTAATTATGGCAATGACTGATATTATATTGGTTTAGCCTATTTTCATGAATACGTTGTCGAATGACTCGGCTATCTAGCATTTCGGGTAGCAAGCCGTTACAGCAACCCTTGTACTACTTATCAATGCTCTACACTTTGGAGTGTATGATTTAGATCACAGATCAATTTTGATCTTTGCTCATGTTGTAAGCCCCAAAATATGTTGTTATCATTGTTGTTAGTCATGTGTTTGGATTATTATAGCTCATATTTTCAAGTGATTGATGGATCATAAGTGATTGTGAATCTGAGTATGACCTTATGAGTGTACTGTTAGATGGTCGCCTCAAAATGGTCATCAATTTCAAGATCACATATTAATTATATTTAAACCATAACTCATACTAAAGTATAAAATACGATTGTATAGGTCCCTAGTAATGACACCAAAAACTTGATGTGACATGAATCATGTAGCCCCAAGTGTAGGAGTTCAACAAGTAGTACTCGAAAGTAAACCCAAGATCGTTCTCACAATGATATAATACTTTGTGATGTGTCTGACTGATTACGAGTATAAATTGTAGTTATTTTAGTTTATTTTATGTACTCGTAATCCAATTTTAGTGATTAATATAAGAAATTAATGAAAAAATATTTTTATTAATCAAATTCTCTACTATGATATTTTTTTAAAGTATTTTATAGTCATTTGTAGGGTTCTATATACAAATGAATTAAAGAATCGAAGCGTATCTCAAAACATCAACTTAGAACTGTGCATTTACAGGTTTGGCTATTGATAGCTATCTGTTGGCTATCGATAGCTAATGACTAAGAAGAAATCTGAGACAGGCTACTTTGGAAAGCCACAGCTGCAGATTGATTTTCTGGAGTTATTTTTGAGAGAAAAGAGAGTTTCCTTGAATAAATAGAATTCTTGTTAGGCTTTTGTGCGGCTATAAATATATAATGTAATTCAGAATTATGATGAATTTGAGGAGATATAATAGATATTAGAGATTTTAGTTTTTGTACTTTTTGATATAAGAGATATTAAACATTTTAGTTTTTGTACTCTTTTATAGAAATCTATAAAAGAATCTCTTCTTTCTTATTCATAACTATGATGAATATGAATAGTAAATTTTTTTGCGTTAAATCAGATGACGTAACAAACACTAGATAATTTACTAGCATATGATTTATTTGCTTATTATGTTCAATTGATTTACATAAAGTTGATACTTTGATTCCCTATCATCTTGTTAGGTTTTAAATATAATTTTAAATTTTTGATAATTTACTATTCGATAATATATTCGTTGCTTAGATTTTGATATACCGTAGACTCTTTAAGTATGGTGTATGCTTAGAATTTAAATGTTTATTTTTATTGTGAAATAATTATTCATATTTCATGCTTAGTTAAAGTCAAAATTCATATAGGTTTAATTGGGGAAAGTTATTCAAAATATAAGGTTCACGACTTTGTTTGATTAATGCTTTAAAGATATATTTTTCGGTTGTAGGAAAATCATATGATTTATGCAACTGAGATAACAAACATAAATACATCCAATAAATTATTATGCGACAGAGTTAATCCATCTAACAACAATTTTATTTTTAGTAATTAAAAGAATTCAATTCCTTGTTTTAGGTAATAAATGTCCAATCTTTCTTTTTAATTCTGTAATCTATTTTTCTTTAATGTCTAGCACAATAATCAAAATGATACTTGAGAGGATAATATTGGATTACCACCCTTATACTACTTGTCGATCTCTTGCACTTGAGAGTGTACGATTTAGATCGCAGTCAAGTTTCTGGTATCATGACTGGGGATCAATACTATTGTGTTACACTTTAGTATAGATTACGTTTCCAACATCATTAATTTGTGCTATTTTAAAGTTGCATGATCAGTTGGAGGAGAACTTCTAATGGTAGACTCATTTGATCGTAATCAAATCTACAAATACATCCAATCCACAAAAACCTCACGACATGAGCACTAATAGTAATAATGATATGAATAATCGTAATAATAACATATTTGGAGAAAACAATACAAATAATAATAACAGCCATCATGGAGACAATGAACGATCCTTACGCAATTATCTACAATCTGATAGGACAACACAACATTCATGTATAGTATTTCTTTTTAATATGGGACATTTTGAGATTAAATCTAGAATATTTCAACTTTTGCTTAAATTTGATGAGATGGATTCAGAGAGCCCATATATGACCTAGAGCCCATATATGACCTTCAAGAATTTGAAGAGATTTTCTCTACTATTAATCTTCAAAATATTACTGCAGAGCAATTAAAACTTAAACTCTTTTCATTCTCCCTTAAGGATAAAAGAAAGACATGGCTACATTCATTACATACCAAATCAATAGGAAGATGGGATGTGATAGAAAGATAATTCTTAAAAAAATTCTTTCCTTTACATCGAATAAATTATATGCGAAAGCAAATTCTCAACTTTCATCAGAAAAAAGATGAGCCATTGTTCGAGTGTTGGGATAAATTTAAATATTTGCTACTCTTGTACCTATATCATGGCTTCGAGATATGGAGAACTGAGTAGCTTCTATCAAAAGCTAAATACTGCAATCAGGCAATTTGTAAAAACTATATATAGTGGTGAATTTTTGAGTAAGGATGCCGAGGAAACATGAGATTATCTTAATTCAATTGCTGAGAATTTACAAGCTTGAAAAACTGATGATATTTTAAAAAGACACCAATTGGTAAAGAAAACTTTGAAAAGAAGTGGGCTTATTAAATTGGGAGAAACTAAGATATAGCTACACGATTAATCACTATCACGAAGAAATTTGAAGATTTACTTAAAAAATAGAAACTATTAAGACAATATAAGAAGTTCTAGAAGTTTCTGATATTTACAAACTACAAGGACATGTAATTCGCAATTGTCCAACACTTTCTGCTTTTAAGGAAATATTAAATGAACAAGCTAGTGCCTTCAACACTGTTTCCCAACATGCAAACAATTCTTATTCACAAACGTATAACCCTAGTTGGAGGAATCATCCAAATCTTCAATAGAAGTAGAATTCTCAACAGTAATTTAATCATCAGAATGAACCACCCACTAATCCGACACCTCAACAATACGTTTAACCTTCTAATAAACCTTCGATGTACCAACCACCACCGAAGAGGAATTTTGAAAATAATATTTTGCAGATATAGTAGAGAATGGATCAAATGATCCAAGCACAACAATACTTGATTCAGTAGCAACAAACGATCAACAATCATAATGCAACAGGCTTCAGTGAAATTCAATCACAGATTAGCCACCTTAATTCCAAGTTACAAACGAAGGAGAAAGCTAAGCTACCATCATAACTGGAGGCCAGCACTTCAGATAAAGTTAAAGGTATAAACGCTATTCCTTCTTTAATTGATAACGATATGCCTAAGATATCTGCTGCAATTAGTTGCAAAGTGAAAAAGTACTTAATGAGCCCATTTCAAAAGAAGATACTAATGAGAAACACGGCGATGATTATGGACAACAATTTAAGGATGAAAATTCTAAAGAATCCACTCTCACAACTTACAAACACATGTAGTTTCCCTAATAATTGAAATCTAAAAATATTCGTTCATCTTATGCTAATATTTTAAAGATTTTTAAGCAGGTATAGATCAATATTCCTTTGCTGGAAGCAATCAAATAAGTACCCTCATATGAAAATTTTTTGAAGGACTTGTGTGCAATCAAAAAATGTCACAACGTGCAAAAGAAAGCATTTCTCACAAAGCAGGTTAGTACATTATTCTATTCTGAAATAGCTCTTAACTATAAGGATTCTAGATGTCCAACAATCATGTGGGATAGGCCAACTAACATTGAAAAAGATTTACTAGATTTGGTAGCTAGTGTAAATTGTATGAATAGTCTAGTGAACCTTTCATTTGGAAATATGATCCTTGAGCTCAATGTTTTTAATGTTTGCAAACAACCCAATGTCGATAAAGATAAATTGCAGGACATTAATTACATTGTAGTAATTCGTGAAGAAGGAGATTTTTTATCATTGTCATCTCCAATCATTTAGAGCTTGCATTGACAATGGACAA
Source organism: Dracaena cambodiana (assembly GCA_036321105.1). Classification (NCBI taxonomy): domain Eukaryota; kingdom Viridiplantae; phylum Streptophyta; class Magnoliopsida; order Asparagales; family Asparagaceae; genus Dracaena; species Dracaena cambodiana. The sequence goes on from JAYEPQ010000010.1 coordinate 19,016,482, forward strand.
TAGTTTCCATGAGTGGCTCAAATCCGAATATATCATTAATATTATAAAACACTTAATTGAAGTTCGATGTTCAAATGTCACAGGATGGGTTCCAAAAATGGAAATGTATGAAGAGTTAACTCAAATCACAAAGAAATTAATAACATCTGATATCCAAGCACCAATACATGAGCTAAAACCGCTGCCGGAGAATTTCAAGTATGCAATTTTGGAACTTAAAGAAAATTTCTTAGTGGTCATCTCAATGCATCTTGATGAGAATCAAGAAGAGCGACTACTATCAACATTGCAAAAGTATAAAGGAGCTATTGGATGGAATATGACATATCTAAAAGGTATGGATCTCTTTATCTGTACACATCGCATCACTTTGGAAGATGGAGCTAAGTAAATAAGGCAAATGCAACAAAGCCTTAATCTTACCATGAAAGAAGTGGTTAAATCTGAAGTGTTCAAACTTCTTGATGCTGACATCATCTATCTAATTATTGATAGTAAGTGGGTAAGTCAACTGAAGTTGTTCTGAAGAAAAATGGGGTGATTGTAGGGATGGAGCGACATAAGTATTGTAAATCCAACCTCAAGTCATAGCAAGACGAGCTGTTTTTCATTATGATGGTATCAAGTGGAAGTGCAATAACGTATGTAGCTGAGGCATCCAAAAAGACCAAGAGATGTTGAACTAGTTATTAAAATGAGGATAGACAGATGATATTACTCGTACAACTATGAGTTGGCATATGTACATTGACTATAGAAAGTTAAATCAAGTAATACAAAAAGATCATATTTCATTACCATTTCTTGACCAAGTACTTGAAAGAGTTGCTAGGCATGAGTTTTATTATTTTTTTAATAGTTATTCTGGCTATTATCAAATTAAAATTATTTTAAAGGACTAGAAAAAGAAAACTTTTACCTACCCTTTGGGTACATTCGCATTTAGAAGGATGCCATTTGGATTATGCAATCAGCATGCAATATTTCAAGGTGTATGATAAGTATCTTTAGCGACATAATTGAAGACTTTCTAGAGGTATTTATTGATGATTTCTTCGTATTTGGAAATAACTTCTAATCATGTTTATCTAATATAGGAGTGGTGCTTCAAAGATGTTGGAGAAAGAATTGGCTACTAAATTGAAAAAAAAAACTATTTTATGGTTACAAAAGATATTATATTAGGCCATATAGTTTCATCTAAAGGAATTGAAGTAGATAATACTAATGTTGAGTCTATTTCCAAAATACCAAATCGAAAACCGTAAAAGATATACATTTGTTCTTAGGACATGTAGGCTTTTATAGAAGTTTTATAAAGAATTTTAGTACTATTGCTAGAGCTCTTTCTCACCTTTTTATACAAGATATGTAGTTTGAATAAATGCAGGCATGCCAGATAGCTTTCGACATATTTAAAAAGATGCTCATCACAACACCAATTATGCAACCTCTGGATTAGTCACTTCCATTCGAAATCATGTGTGATGCAAGCAACTATACAATTAAAGCAGTATTAGGGTAACAGAGAGACAAGAAGCTTTGTATGGTCTACTATACTAGCAAGACTCTCAATGATACATACACTAATCTATGACAATAGAGAAGGAATGTCTGGTTGTAGTTTTTACTTTTGATAAATTTTATTCATATATTTTGGGCTCACATGTATTTATTTTTACAAATCATTCTTGCTCAAATATCTTTTGTCAAAAAAAGATGCAAAGTCACGAGTAATTCGATAGATAAAGTTTCTACAAGAATTTGATTATGAAATTAAAGATAAAAATGTATAAAGAATGTGGCTGCTAATCATGTCTCTCGCTTGACATTCGATAACAACAAGCTACCAATTAGGGACTTATTCTTGATGAACAACTATTTTTAATCAAAACAGCTTCCTGGTATGCTGATATTATTAATTTTCTTGTTGCATGTAAAATGTCAAACCATTGGAGTGCACAAGATAAACAATAATTCATATACAAGGTATGTTGTTTCTTTTATGACAATCCTTACTTATTTAATATTGTTCAGATCAAATCATTAGATGCTGTGTGCCTGATAATGAGATTAAGAGCATAATTGTCTTCTGTCATACAGAAGCATGTGGAAGCCATTTTCCTCTACAAGACGGTAGGCAAAATACTCCCATGTGGATTTCATTGGCTCACTATGTTTAGAGACACATATGAATATTGCAAATGTTGCAAGTTATGTCAGAATGGAGTATTAACCCGAAAGAATGATATGCCTCTAACCTATTCTTTCAATTGAGAGATTCGTTTGTTGGGACATTGAGTTCATAGGACTATTTTCTATTTCTAACGGATATGGTTATATCCTTGTAGCAGTCGATTATGTCTAAAAATGGGTGAAAGCTGCGGCATATAGAAATACTGATCAACAAAACGTTATTAAATTTCTAAAGGAAAATATATTGTCTAGACTTGGAGTTCCTCAAGGCATAATAAGCGATAGAGTTCTCATTTCTGTAACAAAGTCGTTGAAAATTTGATGAAAAGATATCACATCACATATAAAAAATTTTAACCTTTTCACCCACAGTAAAATGTACAAGTTGAATTGGCCAATAGAGAAATCAAGTAAATTTTAGAGAAAATAGTTAATCTGTCTCGCAAAGATTCGTCGTTTAGACTAATTGACACTTTATGGGCCTTCCATACTGCATTTAAAATACTCTTACGTATGTCACCATATAGAATAGTCTACAAAAAATATTGCCATTTGCCAGTAGAAATTGAGCACAAAGCGTATTGGATAATCAAATCAGTTAATTTAGATATCAATTCAGCTGACCCATTACAAAAATTACAAATTAATGACTGGAAAATTTTAAGACGTGATGCACATGACAATTCACATGTTTTGCAGGAAAAAAAAAATAAAAGAATAGCATGATCACCATGTCACATGTTGTGTTTTTCATCTATCCGATAAAGTGCTTCTTTATGATTCATGCTTTTACCTATTTGCAGGAAAATTGCATTAACGGAACAAACCATTTATTGCTAAAACTGTGTATCTGCATTGCGCAATTGATATTAAAAAGCCAAAAAATGGTCATACATTTTGTAACTCCCCCATTTTTCAGCTGCTTTCTAAAACGGGGGATACTACTTAAAATTGCACTACACAACCAAACAGTCACAGGATCTTAAAATAACCATAACTACTGTCACAATCAGATAAATAAATAACACGTTTGAAAATGAAAAGATTTCATTCATATGGCACACTGCTCCGAATATGAACAAAAAAGAGAAAAGCAGTGTACAGACAAACGGAAATATAAATAAATATAAACAAAAGTCCTCCAAAAAGTACTTCACTACTTACTATCGCTCGGTCTAATCAATGAAGTATGGGTCTTTAGTCGGGGCTGGTTCTCCTACCTCATCTCCTAAACCTGGGTTCAAAATCCAGGGGATTAAACTTAACAAGTAACACAAGAAATATATATATATATATATATATATATATATATATATATATATATATACTATCACAGTACTAAAGATAGAGAGTAGGTGAATAAGTTGTGTTCGTGTCAAACGTGTCACGTGAATAATGAATAATAGAACAGCAAGACTATACATGCCATTTGCAATTATCAGGTAAATATGATGTAAAAATGACAAGTCTAGATCATTTTCTTGTTAGCATTGGAAACTAAATGATGGATAAAATAGCGCGCAATTTTTCATATTGTACAAGTGCCCATGCATAACCGGGACCCGACCTTAATATTTATGGCACTGAACTATGACATGCCGCTAGGTATAACAATAAATTTTCGTACTATACTCAGGACCCAGCCTCAATATTCATGGTGCTAAACCATGATATGCTGCTAGACATAACAATCAATTATCAATTATTATAGTAACGGATATATCACTCTGGGTATCAATTACAATTGGTGATCCAGTAATCACCCAGGCCGCTGCAGTAAAAGAATCCCCAGCTCAATCAATAATTTGGCCAACAAGTTTCTTATACAATACAGTTCTTATCTATCGTATAGTTCTCCCAATCCCCATGTTAATAATACACAATATACAAAATTAATGTGAACACGTAACTTATCCAGTCAAACTGTGTACATTTACTTATCAAGAGAAATAAGAATTCAGGAATCAAAAGACAAGATCATGTACACACGTATCACAAAGATATTTCATATCATGTAATCAAGATACAAGAAACTCGTTATCATGTTCTCATAAATGGTCATGCTCATCGAGTATTAAGTATTCAAATAATTCATTTGAACATGTTATGTATTGGATTTAAGTGTATATATATCACGAGTTATGTGTCATGTATCACATAAACTGTACCATTCATGCAATAATCATATAAAACACTATATCATTAACGATTATCACACGCCACGTATCATGTTATCTATCGTACAGTTTCTCCCATCTATGGGTTCATAATATATTATGTACATGGCTTACATTATGCACATGGCTTATAAAAATCACAACTTGATTGTTTTTTTATTATATTTGTTTGTTTAATTTCCTTTTTTTTTTCTCTAATTATTTTTCGAATTTGCCCGAATGCCTTCTTAGCCTAAATATAGCCCAAGTCAATCTCTTGTACAAATTTCTTCCTAGCCCAAACTTGTACAAATACCATCTAAATTCAAATTCACGAAGCTCGTCTGCAAAATATTGCCTCCCTTTTAACAAACGAAGACCTTCTTAGCCCAATTATCTAGTGCAAAATTTAACAATTTGACATATGAAGTTGAACGTATACACACTATTTGCACTAGGTTTATGTTAACAATAGTGTAATCTTAGTGAGATATATTTGCACTAGGTTAGCCCAACTTCTATAATTTTGCATGGGCCTAATTATTTCTGATTTTCTGTGGAGAGTGACCCATCAGTCTATTAATGTTGATTCTTCAAGACTTTCTCTTGAGTGTGACTTATTAGTAATTTACGCTTGGCTAACATGATCACTGACATAGCACCCATGGAGCCCAAACAAAAGAATGTTAGCCAATCACTTTGTAAAAACAGTTTTGTTCACTGAGAAACCATGTGACTTTGTAAAAACAGTCTTATTCTGGTCCTTGTTCAACTTTGCATCCAACAATTATTATTATTTATTTTATTTTATTTTATTTTTATTTTTGCTGTTTTTTTTCCTGTTTAATGCTACATGCAAAACTATTTTGCTATTGCATGCAAAATTATGCGACAGTTTCAAGCCCATGCAAAATCCTTTTAAATCCATGCAATAATCTCTCTCTCAAGCCCACGCAAATTATTTTTGCATGGTGGAAATTTATTTTCCATACATAAACATTTTTCCTCTTTTTTTTTTTCAAAAGTAAGCAAATGTCACCATATTTATATATATCAAAATTGACCCACTAATCGATTCAGTTCTTAATATCTATCAATAATTCAAAATGTGAACCAACTATTTTTGCAAAATAAATTACTTACACAAATATAAAAACTAAATAAAGAAATAAATGAAAAATAGCAGTTTCACTTGTCTCGACGTGGTCCCGAATGCTCAATTTATTTTTCTTTCTTTTTTTTTTTTTTCTTTTCTCCTTTCTGCTCTGTTTTTTTTTTTGGTGCAGGCGAGAGACAGAGAGCGAGAAGAGAGCAGAGAGTAAGAGTAACTCTTTTTTTTTTTGTCCTTCCCTTCACCTTATTTTGACACCTAATTCATTAAATCCTTCCCGTTGTGACACCTAACTTCCCTCTTTGCCAGTCTTCACCTTATTTAGACACCTAATTCATTAAATCCTTCCCTTTGTGGCACCTAACTTCCCTCTTTGCCACTACAATGCTGGCAGAGACAATGCAGTGTGGCCAAATAAATAATTTAATTATTTATTTTTATCTATTTATTTAATAATTTAATAATTTTGGTTTCGTGTAACATTCTCCAAATACTACCAAATTTATATAGACGTAGTAATCGACGAGAGGAACACTACAAAATTATCCATTTATTATTTCGATATCCAGAATAAATGAATCAAAATTCTGAAGTAATTAGAAAGATTATTTTAATATTATTAATTTAGTATTTTGGGAGTATTTTTCGGTCTCGTAAGGAAAATTTTTAAAAATTCTAAATATTAGAAAACTAATTATCACGAAGACATAATATAATTTGGAGTTACAAATTTTAAGTTACGCCATACCGAAGTCTATTTTGATGTCCAAAATTGATTTCGGTGTCCAAAATTGATTTCGGTAACTTTATTCGACACGATCAGACTCAAAAGAGAGATGCAGTTAGCTTGAACTTTGGGATATTACATCATACTCACCTAACAAAAGAATTTCGTCATTGAAATTCAATTGGTGTATCTGATCATGAGAAAGATATGGGTACTTTATCTGAATGTCTTCCTCAATCTCTCAAATAGAATCTCTTGGTGATTGTACAATTCATGAAATAAGAACTAATAATGTTACTTAATCTTTCAAAACTTTTCTCGTCAGTTAATGATCTCATAATTTAGGTCTGATCTCAAATCTATTTTTGATAGATCCCTTACTCTGTATTTTTACCTAAGCGCTTTCTCAAATATGATACGTGAAATACATCATGAATGATTCTCATATTTGGAACGAATGATAATTGGTAGACATTTAATGATGACGGGTAGACAAGATTTCCAATTTATTTTCAAAATTTTATTTGGGTGAAGGAATGCGAAAGTATGATAAAATTTAATCAGGAATAGCTGCTACCAACTTAGAGTGCCACGCCATCCTGATTAAGTAATGGGTAAAGATATAGGTGATAAATATTTTTGTAGAGTCCATTCTCAAGGTCCTATTACATGTTGTAATAGACTCTAGAAATAAAAATAAATCTAAACTATTACAATACCGATGCAACAAGACTGTGAATGGTAGGGATATAAGATAAGAAATGAATTCAAGACTAGTTACAAAATTCAATCACACATAATGATTTTATCAAGTGACTGTAATTGCTGGCACCAGAGAATACATCTCTACAATTGCCTTGCCGACTCAATAAGACTTATGATATACAAAACATTTAAGATATGAATCATACTATGATAGTGTTCAAATGAAAGACATAAAATGTCAAATGGGAATGATCAACGAAGTGATGGAATAAAACGATTATTTGGGAAGATAAACTTAACTTGAGTAACGAGATATAGTGTCGTGTTCTTATTTGATAAAATTTGTCTTTTTTAACTATAGTTCATTATCAATTTTTTATCCTCTACTTTCAACTTGACTAATTCGACAAATTTCTCAGCTTTCTAAAATTTATTTATATCCTTACATTCACTCATCTATAGATTGTTCTTTATCTCCTAATTTATTTGTCTATTTAATTTCGCCAACTATACTTACTCTGTCAAGTCTACCAATATCAATGTAATTCATCAATTTTTATGTCTTAGCCCTTCCTTCTTTCCTTTTTTTTTTCAAAAAGTGCATAATAAAGACCATATCCCCGATATTTAGTCTCCCCAATCCTCAAAAAAATAGAAGCATAACATTATTGTTTTTTCCCTTTTCTTAGGAAACTTAAGGGCAAGTGCCAAATTTAACCACTCTTCCATTCTATGTCAATACACGTCCCAATCCCTATTTTGGAGCATTACTATAAAATCTCATTCCTCAAGAGTTGTCTGGAAGTGGATGGTATGGGTGTTGTTGTTTGCCTTCATTTCAATTCTTCAAATGCCTAGTCACACTCCTCCTCTAGAGAGATTCCACTCCTTTTTCTAATTTGTTTATTTAAAGTGATATAGTCTTACAAGGTCCTATATAAATATTCAATAATATTCATCCATCCTAGAAAATTCTGAATCTTCTACACTGGTTTTGGTATATATTAATCCATCATAACTCCTATCTTCTTAGGATCAACTGATATACCATCTCTAGAACTATAACCAGGAAGGCAAAGTTATCCAACGAATTTTTATATTTGTTCAATTTTTCATATAACTTCTGCTCTCTAGAAGTCTGCAAAACTATCTTCAAATGCTCAGCATGTTTTTCTCTATTCTTGAAATAAATTAATACATCCTCAATAAATACCACTACAAACTTATCTAGATACTGAGGAAAAACATGGTTCATCAAATTCAATACTGCTGGAGCATTAGTCACTCCAAACAACATAACCAAATTTTTATAATGACCATATCTCGTTCTAAATGCAGTTTTTAGAATATCTTATGTTTGAACTCTTATTTGATGTAATCTAGAATGAAGATTTATCCTCAAGAATAACCTTACTCATCCCAATTGATGAAATAGATCAGTTATTCTCGGTAATGGACATTTACTCATAATTGTTCCCACTAATAATACTGGAGTTCCTAAAAGTGAAATACTAGGTCTCACAAAATCCAAATTCAATAGCTCATCTACTTGCCTCTTAACTTTCTTTAATTCTGCAATTCCCATTCGATAAACTGCTTCAGTTTCAGAAATACTATTAATAGTAAATTTTACTGTCTTCACTGATAGTAGACCAAGTATTTCTTCAGAAAATATATCTAAAATTATGACATTGCTCAGATTATTTCTTTTCCTACTTTCATTTCTTCCAAAACACCTCTTCTCAGGAATATTTTAGATTCTGTTAGTTCTAAACATTGACTTTTACCAATAAACTCAATATCTGAACGATCAGGAATCTAAAATATTACTCTTCTTCTTCTGCATTCTATCACCACATGGAATACTCAACTAGTTCATGTCTAGGATGACATCATATCCCTTTCCATTCATACTTAGCAAGTTGGCATAAAATTCTCAATCATTGTCACTAAGGGACATATTGGTCAAAAATTGGATCGATATTGTTCTGTGACGGTCCAGATAGGAATCAATAAAAGAAATTCAAAATAGATATCTCAAACACATAGGAAACAATATGGCAGGCATGATACTAGATTAGATAGATGTAAAAGGATGATGAATAATTATCAAGAATAAGTCATAAACATGTTCTTATGCGACAGTAATTATAAGATCTTCCAAGTAAATCTAAGCTCTGTATCACCCTGTAACGCCCCTGTTTTTAGCTGCTTCCTAAAATGGGGGACGCTACTTAAAATTGCACTATACAACACAATAGTCACAAGATCTTGAAATAATCGTAACTACTATCACAATTAGATGAATAAATAACATGTCTAAAACTGAAAAGATTTCATTCATATGGCACACTATTCTAAATATGAACAAAAAAGAGAAAAGCAATGCATAAACAAATAGAAATATAAACAAATATAAACAAAGGTCTCCAAAAAGTACTTCACTAGCTACTATCGCTCGGTCTGATTAATGAAGTATGGGTTTTTAGTCGGGGCTGGCTCTCCTTCCTCATCTCCTAAACCTGCGTTCAAAACCCAGGTGATTAAACCAAGCAATTAACATAAGAAATATATATATATATATATATATATATATATATATATATATATATATATATATATATATATATATATATATATATATATATATATACTATCACAGTACTAAAAATAGAGAATAGGTGAATAAGTTGTGTTCGTATCAAATGTGTCACGTGAATAATGAATAATAGAACAGCAAGACTATACATGTCATTTGCAATTATCAGGTAAATATAATGTAAAAATGACAAGTCTAGATCATTTTCTTATTAGCATTCGAAACTAAATGATGGATAAAATAGCGCGCAATTTTCCGTATTGTACAAGTGCCTGTGCATACTCGGGACCCGGCCTCAATATTCATGGTACTGAATCATGACATGCCGCTAGGTATAACAATCAATTTCCATACTGTACAAGTGCCCGTGCATACCCGGAACCCAGTCTCAATTTTCATGGCGCTAAACTATGACATGCCACTAAGGCATAACAATCAATTATCAATTATTACAATAACGGACATACCACTCTGGATATCAATTATCAATTAGTGATCCAGTAATTACCTAGGCCGCTGTAGTAAAAGAATCCCGAGCTCAATCAATAAGTTGGTCAACAAATTCTTTATACAATACAGTTCTTATCCATCATGTAGTTCTCCCAATCCTCATTTGAATAATACACGATATACAAAATTAATGGGAATACGTACCTTGTCAAGTCAAACTATGTACATGTCTTTATCACGAGAAACAAGAATTCATGAATAAAGATTCATGATCATGTACACATGTATCACAAAAATACTTCATGTCATGTAATCAAGATACAAGAAACTCGTTATTATGTTTCCATGAATGGTCATGTTCATCGAGTATTAAGTATTCCAATAATTCATTTGAACATGTCATTATTGGATTCAAGTGTATATATACTATGAATTACGTGTCATGTATTACATAAACTGTACCATTCATGCAAAAATCATATAATACACTATATTATTAACGATTATCACATGCCACGAATCATGTTATCCATCGTACAGTTTCTCCCATTTCTGGATTTATAATACATTATGTACATGGCTTACATTATGCACATGGCTTATAAACATCACAACTTGCCCGAATGCCTTTTTAGCCTAAATACCATATTAGCCCAAGTCAAACTCTTATACAAATTTTTTCCTAGCCCAAACTTGTACAAATACCATCTTAACCCAAATTCAAGAAGCCCGTTTGCAAAATATTGCCTCCCTTTAAAGAATGAAGACCTTCATAGCCCAATTATCTACTGCAAAATTTAACAATTTGACATGAAGTTGAATCATATACACACTATTTGCACTAGGTTTCTGTTAACAATAGTGTTATCTTAGTGAGATATATTTGCACTAGGTTAGGCTAACTTCTATAATTTTGCATGGGCCTAATTATTTCTGATTTTCTGTGGAGAATGGCCCATCGGTCTATTAATGTTGATTCTCCAAGATTTTCTCTTGAGTGGGACTTGTTAATAATTTATGCTTGGCTAACATGATCACTGACATAGCGCCCATGGTGCCTAGACAAAAGAATGTTAGCCAATCATTTTGTAAAAACAGTTTTGTTCATGGAGAAGCCATGTCACTTTGTAAAAACTGTCTTGTTCATGGTCCTTGTTTCAACTTTGCACCCAACAATTATTATTATTATTATTTCATTTTTATTTTTGTTGTTTTTTTTCTTGTTTTACTATTTTATTGTTACATGCAAAACTGTTTTGCTGTTGCATGCAAAATTATGCAACAGTTTCAAGCACATGCAAAATCCTTTCAAATCCATGCAATAATCTCTCTCTCAAGTCCATGCAAATTATTTTTAAATGGTGGAAATTCATTTTCTATACATAAACTTTTTTTCCTCTTTTTTTTCAAAAAAAAAAAAGCAAATATCACCATATTTATATATATCAAAATTGATCCACTAATCTGGTTCAGTTCTTAATATCAATCAATAATTCAAAATGTGAACCAAGTATTTTTGCAAAATAAATTACATATACAAATATAAAAACTAAATAAATAAACGAACGAAAAATAGCAGTGTTAATTACCTTGACTTGATTTCGAATCCTCAGTTTGATTTATTTTTCTTTTTTATTTTTCTTTTTCTACTTTCTACTATATTGGTGCAGCCGAGAGTCAGAGAGTGAGAAGAGAGTAGAGAGTACGAGTAGAGTGAGAGTGAGAGAGGGTGTGTGGTGAGAATTTTTCTGTTTTTTTTATTTTTTCTTCCCTTCACCTTATTTTGACACCTAATTCATTAAATCCTTCACGTTGTGACACCTCACTTCCCTCTTTGCCACCACAACCTGGCAGAGACAAAGCAGCCAAATAAATAATTTAATTATTTTATTTATTTATTTAATGATTTACTATGTCCTATATAAATTTACTTAGGACATAGTAAATTATTAATAAATAAATTTTTTGTATAATATTCTCCAAATACTACCAAATTTATATAGGATATAGTACTCGACGAGAGGAATACTAAAAAATTATCTGTTTATCATTTCGATATCCGGAATAAATGAATCGAAATTCCAAAGTAATTAGAAGGATAATTTTAATATTATTAATTTAGCAATTTTGGAATTATTTTTCGACCTCGTAAGAAAAATTTCTAAAAATTCTAAAAATTAGAAAACTAATTATCGTGAACATAGAACGTCATTTGGAGTTACAGATTTTAAGTTACGCCCTACCTGAGTCTATTTCGGTATCCAAAATTGATTTCGGTAACTTTATTCGACACGATCAGACTCAAAAGACAGATGCAGGTAACTTGAACTTTGGGATATTACACATTTAAAGTAAATAAAAAATGCTTAAAACATTACTTGGAGTTTCCAAACCTCATGAAAGAATCTCATGATTTAATAGATTTTCCAATGTTTTCGTGATACAAGCTTAACAAAGACATATTGTATAATATTGTATATTATATATTAACATTTTTTGTTTTATAAATGACACATCAGTAATAGCAAATCGAGGTAATATCTATGCTCTCTTTTTAAATTATTACTTGTTCTTAATAGATTTAATTGAAATATCAATTCATTAAGGACAATGACATTTTAAGTTAGGGGATTGCTTATGAAATTAACCTTAGTTTTATACTCACGATGTTTTCAACAATTTTATTTTCAAAAGTTTCTAAATTTTTTCATTTTTCAAAAGTTTTCAAAATTTTCAAATTTTTCTAACCATTTTTAGTTTTTCATTTAAAAATTTATCTATAAAAACAAAAATATTTGCTAACTTTAGTTTAGTTGTTAATGTTTTACTTAGAAACTAACAATTAGTTATTAGAAATAACATTAGTATAGGAGCTAATACATAAAAAAAATATTGGCTTAACGTAGTTCTCACTAGAGAAAGGCTATTGAAACCACTGTCAAAACGACTGTCGATAACCGAACTCTGCAGTGCGAAATTCACCATGCTCGAGAGCGGCTATCAAAGCCACAGTTGAAGCAACTATCGACGGCCCGAACTATAAATATTTATGTGAGTTTTTCCCTCCATAATCAAACCCTAGCCTCTTTTCACTGCACCTAAGAGAAAAACAGTTCCCTTTCGAAGGCTAAAACCAAATCCCATGGATTTTCTTTCAAAATTTAAAGATTTCTAAGTAAGTAAGTTTTCTTCTCTTCAATTTTATTGGATTGTTCTTTGAAAAAGTAGATTTTTGTTTCAGAAACCTAGATCTACTATATATATGAACAAATTAGAGTAGATTTGTAACGACCATAATCCTTAAGTTCGTCTATCAATTTATTCTATGTTATTCGTATCAGTTCAGAAATTTGGATACTAATATGGGCAAATAATGAGTAAATTGAGTTATATTTTTCAATTTAGTCTTCAATTTCAAATTTAGTAGAGCAGCCAATATATTACCTGTATATTTGTAAATTAGGGTTTCATGTATTTATTTTACTCTTTTGATTGAATAAATAAGGATTAAACTACAAGAACACGTAGCTTCAGAGACACGATGTTAAATACAGTCATGCAGATCAAAAACAAAATATTAGAGATCAAAGTGAAAATATAATTTTATTGTTTTACCATCAATTGTCGCCATTTGGCGGCAAGGTAGAGCCCAAAACTGTTGAGCTTTTTCTAGGAAATTCATTGTAACTTTTTATATATTTAGTTAAAATCAGATCATATTTGGTATTTCGAGGCCTATATATTACTCATATCCTTGTAAAATATGGTTTCATGCATTTTCTCATGCACTATTGATTGAATAAATCAAGATAAAACTACAAAAACATGAAGCTTCAAAGAGAAAGTCAAATACAGTCATGTAGATCAATTAAAAAATGGCAGAGATTCATGAAGAAGAAATTAGAGGTAATAATTTTACGGTTTTGCCACCAATTAGCGGCAATACCAGCCTTTTGGTGGCAAGATAGAGCCCGAAAGTGTTGAAATTTCTATAGGGGCTTTGTTGTAATTTTTTAGCTATTTTATTATAATCAGATTAGGGTTTGGTAATCCGATGCTTTTATATTAGTCGTATCTTTGTAGATTAGGGTATCATAAAATTTATCGTGCATTTTTGATTGAATAAAATAGGATAAAGTTTCAAGAACACAAAGTTTCAGAGAAGTAAAGTTAAATACAGTCATGCAGATTAAAGAAAAATTCCAGAGCTTCATGAAGAAGAAATCAGATGCCATAATTATACTGCCACCAAATGGCAGCAACAACCATAGTTTGGAGGCAAGGAAGATGTCGAAAGTGTTGAAATTTTTACAGGGACTTTGTTATAAGTTCATAGATATTCAATTATAAGCAGATTAGGATTTGGTATTCCGACATTTATATATTAGCCGTATTCTTATAAATTTGGATTTCATGTAATTTATTGTGCACTTTTTATTGAATAAAAGAGGATAAAACTACAAGAATACGAAGATTCAAAGAAACAAAGTCAAATTCAGTCATGCATATCATAGAAAAAATGTTAAAATTTCATGAAGAAGAAATAAGAGACCAAAATTTTAATGTTTCAAGGTCGAGTCCGAAAGTGTTGAAATATTTACAGGGGTATCGTTGTAAACAAATCCCATGGATTTTCTTTCAAAATTTAAAGATTTCTAAGCAAGTGAGTTTTATTCTCTTCAATTTTATTGGATTGTTCTTTGTAGAAAATAGATTTTTGTTTCAAAAACCTAGATCTACTATATATATGAACAAATTAGAGTAGATTTGTAACGACCACAATCCTTAAGTTCGTCTATCGATTTATTCTATATCATCCGTATTAGCTCAGAAATTCGGATACTAATATGGGCAGATACTGAGTAAATTGAGTTATATTTTTCAATTTAGTCTTCAATTCTAAATTTAGTAGAGCAGGGACCTCTTATCTTATTATTTTAGATTTTTTCATATTTTTCTTGAATTATTCCGAATTAGCTAATTTACAGGCAAATACCCGATTAAAATGATCAAATTAAATCAAGAATTCTAATTTTACCCTCCTACCAACTTCAAATTTATCTCCAGAAGCCTAGCAACCATCCTTAACCAAATTTGTGTAGGAATTGATCCAATGGCAAACTTGTAATTAAGATAAAATTTAAGGATTTTTAACATAGTAGCATACGCACATTCCACTAGCTGTTTGACCCCAAAATAAACTCAGAAAAATCTAAAATAATCAGGTTTCTTCCTCTCATTTTCTTCTTCATTGTCTTTTCAGACCTTGAACCCTTATTTCCTCTTAATTTTTCTTAAATAAAAAACTAATTATTCAGCCTGACAGCGGGTTGAAAATCCAATCTATTGCTCTTTGAGCATTGTTTATGGGTTTGGCTCTTCAAATCATCTCTAAACTTCTCTACCAATATGGAAAACATTATTCAACTCCTGCCCTAGTTCCCAAGTGTGATTCTTGAAATTTTTTTCACTTGTGAGGAGCAATCACATCAATATTAGTTCATTTTCGATACAGATTCAACAAGAGTTAAGAATGCACTCTAAAATCCTTTAAACTTGTGTTTTTTGATAAATTCTTCTCATGTATGATATAAAAAGTGGTATTAAGCTAATTTCTATATTATACATAATCTAACTTCCATTTATCTTGAGTTTCACGGCATGTATCACATCATGCAAGTCACATGTGCACATATCGTATCGCTGCACAGTTCTATGCAGCAGCCTATTTTAGAACTGTCATAACTTTTACATCTTAACTCTGATTGGCCTTATTCTAGTGCCATCAGAAAGATGATTTATTAAACTATAATTCTTTCAACTATATGAGAGCCTAATTTAGCCATTTACCTAGTGAAAAATAGCATGGAAGATACTTAGTTACTGCTATCCCATATTAGTAGCTTTACAGTAGTAAGCCATGGTAAAATTGTTATAACTTTCGCTTTAAAACTCTAATTTTGCTCATTCAAGTTTCATTGGTAAGCTAATTGAACTATATAGGATGCTAAAGATTTTAGGCTCTAAATATAATTTGATCTTGTCAAAATTTATCTAAAGTCTCAGCATATTGGTCTATAGCAGCAATAGCATGTCCATACTAAAACAACCATAACTGTGGCTTTACTCTAATTAAGGTCATTTAAGATTCATTAGAAAGATAATTGAATTTTCTATCTCTATAAAATCTTTACTTATAATTCTATTTTGTGCTAGTCAAATAAGACCCGAATATCTGATTGTTTGCCAAACTGTAGCAACATAAGTATTTATGTTATGTCTGTGCATGCTTTGCTTAACTTATGATATGATATACATGTACACATATCAAATTACTCTTGTTATTTACTGCATAAGGTGATTCTAGACCCGCAATAGCTCATATTTAGACATACTGTCATATTCTTGCATATACCACTTGACTAGTGATATGATGTATATGCACACATGTTTATTTATACTTGTTATTACTTGTACGTGTTATTCTTACCTAGAATGATACATCATATACATGAATATGACCTATAACTCTTATTCTTGCTAGTATTAATCTTGTCCTATAATTCTTATACCTACAGTATTACTCTTGTCATCTAACTCTTATACCTGCTAATATTACTCTTGTACTTACCAGTGTTGATGTATGCGATGTTTCATTTTCACCTGACTATTGATATATGTATCCTTATTTCATACGTCACACTGATACTTAATATTACTGCATTGTGGATATGGGATAAATGAATAGTGAAATGAAATATGTATTGTGGGAGTCTCTTGTTTTGTTTGAGATGCATCCACTAATTTGTGTACTGGCAGTATCGGATTCTTGGTTGTGCTTAGCGACACTACCGGCGCATATAGAGACCGGTGTTTGGGACCGTGATTTCAGGTATGCACAGGTCATCTAGTTCGCCTAGCAGCGATCTAATACGTGATGGCAGGTTTTGGGCCGTAGTACCGGGTATGTACGACACACTTGTAGAACACGTGAAAACCCCTCCATTCAGTTCCAAATTAATATGATAGAATTTGCATCTATTTGCATGTTCATATTATGCTACATACATCAATTGCTTCATGATTCAAGTTTTCTTATGCACAACATGCACCATACGATTCATGTTATATTTGGCATATTTTTGCTTGATCACATCATACTATATGTATCATGTACTGCATGATTCATGTTATATTATGCATACCATGTACAACATGATTCTTGATTTGTTAGGAACACCTTGTTGCTTGATCATGTAATATTATATATACCGTATATGTCATGATTCATGTTACACTTAGCATACTTTAAGATTCATACCTATAAATCTCTTATATTGTCTCCTATTAGTATGCCCCATATAAATTCTTATATGATTCCTATAGAATTGCAGTTTGGATTTGTATTTATTTTTGGTTCTGACCCCTAGAATTATCACACCCCAGGTTTACTAGCAGGAACAACAGTAGCAGAGGAGCAGGACCAATCTCTTGAAGATCCCTACTTCCAGGAGCAAGCCGAGCGCCAGTAGCTGCTTCTCATAGGATCTCCAATCTTTTTGTGTATATATAATTTTTTGGTTTATATATGTATATGTATCCTACTTCTTAGTCCAGTCCGTGGTATCCAGACACTCTTGTAGAGTATTTATGTTGCTCTATTCTGATACAATACTTGACTCTACTTGAGCAACCTTTTAATGTATGTGTTGCTTACCATTTCCATATATTGTTTTTTGATATTGTACATTCATGCTTACAATGTTGCATTCATGCTTACAATGTTGTGGTAGATAGATTCAGACTTATGTGTGTGTCTGTATATATATATATATATATATATATATATATATATATATATATATATATATATATATATATATATATATATATATATATATATATATATATATATATATATATATATATATATATATATATATATATATATATATATATATATATATATATATATCATATTTACATGCTTCTATATCTCTTGCCTATGCTTGCTTTTGTATAAATATAAAAAATAGTCTCGTGCACTCTAGTATTGAGAGTACTCACTGGTGACACCCTACCTATTATTGGGACACACTCGGGTCCACCTGTGTATTTTGGGGCGTCACAAGATTAAAGATAAATCCAAATTTCATAGTAGATTTAGAGTGGTTTGGCTCATTTTTATGAATTTTTGATGAATTTTTTGGAATAATTGAAAATATATGTTAATTAAAAGGTAAAATCAAATAAAAATCTCAACTTTTTAGCATAACAATTCATGAATTACTTGAATAATTAACATATATCAAATTTATGCTTTAAAAGTAAAATTAGAATAATGTTTGACATATTTGGGGGAGGAGTTAGGAATTATTAATAAAAGAAAGGGAAAAAGAACAAACATAATAAAAATATAACAACAGAAAAATAAGAGAAATAAAAAATATATATTTGTGAAACATAATCATGAGTAATTTTGAGATATAAGTCATATTTTATTAAAAAATATATTTTTGTGGTTATTTTTGATGATGGGGCCAAGAAAGCAAACCATTTTGAAGAGGCTGAGAGTAGGCTCATCAAGTCCATCTCCTCCACAGAACCATAAAGCTACAAAGACAAATAAAAAACTCATGGAAAAGTATGAGGAATTCAAACTGTGGTCTAAATGAGCTGTTGATTATTTCAAAATACGTGAGAATTTTGCCTTCAAAGCATAGATGCAGGCTGCAGGATTGAAGAAGCATACAATGCATAGGTGCATATTGCATTGTAATGAGGTAAACTTGCAACCGGCATTGGGAGACCACTACGCATCCTCCATAGTACAGGGCAGAGAAGTACCGCTTACTAGAGAAGAAATCTGAACAACTATTCCTATCCTCGACGTGCCTAAAGAAAAACCAGCGATAGAGTCAATGATATCCCAAGCGGCTCTATACAAATATCAGTGATTACGCTTTTAACGAAAGTTTCTTGAAAGTGAACTTTCTGAGACAAAAGTATGTTTTGGTAAGCTTATTTATCAAATATAATATCATACCATCCTTTACAACAACGAAACTATATTCAAGGGATATGGTGTTATTAAATATGATTATGTAACGACGTCCGTTCGGTGTCGCCTCCATCAAGCACTTTGTGATAATTCAATGCATGGACTTATCCATGAACGTGTTGTGCACCCGAGAATGACAAAATCCAGTACTAGTTCTATAGTTTTTGATAATGAAAAAGCTACATCAGTAATGGGGTTGATTTGTCACCAACTGACTTGTTCACCCGTCTGCAGTAGCATTCATGGATACAACCGTTCAAAGAAGCATGAGTGTTTGATATGCCCAACAGAAGAAACAGTTACAACAAGAGCAATTAGAAGGTGCTGCCCTATCGGCTAAACATGGCCAGCAAAAGCAGGAAAAAAGAGGTACAACAGCTCAGGCAGCCCAACTAGCAGGGGTCACACTCCAAACATTGAATGAGTCAATAACAAGGATAACTATCACATTCAATGAAAAGCTGCAACTCATCGAGACTCGGCAAACCCAAATCGAGCATCGTCAACAGTAGTATCGGCTCCTTACTAAAGTATACAAATGAATGACTAGTGAGAGTGCCACCATTTATGTCGATGAAGACGAAGAGATGATCTAGGGAACCACAGGGTTCCACTGGTGTCAAAGACGCAAAAGGTAATCATCAGCATAGTTAGTGATAATGACTATTTGAGGGAGTGAATTTTCTGAAAAACTAACAAAGCTAGGTGTTTTCTATCCGTAACCTCTTACGTTATTTCTTATTGTATTGTTTGCATACTTATACTCTTTATGCACCAAGAATACTATATAATTTAAGTTGGGGGTGGATTGATATACTTTACTTCACTGTATCCTATGATCATGATTAACCTATAGAACTTATATAATAAATATATAAATTTTCAAAAAATATTTCATTTCTTTGAAGTAAAAAGTAAGATTAGACGTAGTCTACATGGTATATTCATGAGATTGACATCTTAATATTGATATTTATATGATAAAAGTTTTTTTGTAATCGTGATTGTGAAATTAAATCCGATAATAAGATAAATGCATACTTAAAATTTGAATCAAGTATGCACTCTAAACACTTAAACAATGAGTGAAAAAAAATTTATAATAAAGAGAAAACTTAAAAGGAAAACCTATCTTATATAGATATAAAAAAAATAAAAAAATAGGAGTGAGCCTGATATTAAGATAAAAATATTCTACAATAGAAAGAGATAAACAAGACACTATAGGAAATAGGCCTAAGCCTGATAACAATTTCTATCAGGAAAAACAATAGATTAGTCAAGAATATATATTCTCGATGGTCGTTGGTCGGAAAAGTTTTGTGATGAAAAAACTTATAGCTAATGCGTGCATTCCTGACTAGGATTCTATTAGGAAAAGAAAATCTATCAGGAAAAATAGTATTTCCAATAAAATTTTTCTACTAATTTTATTAGTCAAGAATAACTATTCCTATCAAAATTCTCTTTGTCAAGAATTACATTCCTGATGAAATACTACCAACAAAAATTTATTGTCTGGAATAACTATTCATGTCAAGTTTCATATGTCGATAAAAGAATATTCTTGAAAAGAATTTCATCCATGATTGAGAGATAATTTTTGTCCAGATTTCTATTAGCGACAAAACGTTTTGTCGAGAAATATATTTTTTGACGAATTTATTAGTACCGAAACATGTACTAATTAACTATAAATAATTTTATTTTTTAAATTGTAATTTTTCACTAGTTCAATTTTTTGTTAAAAAAATTCCAATACCAGGTATTGTATTTCACGATTTTATTACTCTTTTGTACATCAGAAGCAATACGCTGAAATATCTATACAACAAAAATTTCTAACATAAATTTATGCAACTTGCATCTGAATTAATAAAATATTTATATACCAAAAGAAGTACTTATATATTAACATTCCAATCAGAAAAGAGCTCATAAATCTCCATCCATTAATATAATATTCAAATCCAAAATAATTTGCTAAAAAATCTAGTATCCATATCCTTGTACTATATCCAAGTCTTAAATTTAACCTAGTAGCCTCTAAAATATTAAAAAATATTCATCCAAGATCACTACCTCAACATCATCTCCTACCACTGACATTTTGCCTCCAAAATTTTCAACTTCAACGATTGGCATCCTATAAAATAGATAGAATGAAAATAAGATATAAATAAACAAGTGATTATGAAATTATAGTGGATGAAAATAATAATATCTTGAAATAATCAATGGAAGCTTTGTAAATTTCTTATTAGTTTTTAAAAGTTTGTTTAAATTTCTCACGTATCTCAAGAGGTAGAGTAGCAAGTATAAATTCTCTCACTTGAGTACCTTGGTGCCTCCTCTATCCCTTGTATAGGTTTTGACTCGATGGTGCCAATCGTGTCTGTATTTTTGGCCTACGTGCTCCTGTACCCATAAGTCTTCTATGATCCTTTTTTGCTTTTCTAAACATAGCTTCAATGCATTTATCTTGTATTTCATTTGGAAGTTTGACAATTTCAGTGTTATCTTGGCTTCGTAACTGGAGAGTGGCTTGAGAAACCTCCTGTGTGAGAGCATCCTACATGTAAAGTTTTTTTGTGTTAATTAAAATCAATTAAAATTTTGAATATAATATAATTTTATTGGGTAAGATACAAGCTGAGGCTTTTTTTGCTTTAATAGCTCTCTCCTCATCTTTTATTGGATTCTCCTTCCCTTTTCATTGTTTTTTTCGTGGCATATATGCCTTTTTGGCTATTACATCAACATTCGCCGAACCACTTGAATCCTTTTCCTGTATATACATATTTAAAATATCAATCCAATAGAATATATTGAACTTTTACAATTTCACATGCATAATATTATTTAAGAAATTAAGAAATCAATATTTTATCACACCATTCTGTACCGTAAGTTTGCAATGGATATAGATCCCAATGAATGATCAAGATCATTCTCATTCCTATTTTCTCTGCAAATCCTCAACTTATTCTGCAATCATTAACATGTCAACAATTTGATAAAGTATGAATTCATCCTATGTTAAATTAGTTTTGCACATGATAAGTTACCTTGAAATGATCAGTATCCCAATGAATCATCATTGCTGCAAAATGGATAGGTTCCACTCTTAATGGAAGACAATTGAACCTTGCAAAGTCATTATCATACTTTTCGAAGTAGTCGACTTTTAGATTTTGCCTCCATTTACCTATTGCCATATGAATTTTCTTAAAGACCTAACTCCAAGCTTTGGAACAGTCATCCATAATATAATAAAGCTGCAACAAATCCATAAAATATATCATAGAATTAATGTCACCGCTTCTACATAAGTTGTATTCATACTTGTGCTTGTGTTAGACACATGTTTCACTAAGTTGTGTCGGTATCCATGTCAATTAAGTCGTGTCTGTGTCCGTTTCCATGTCATGAAACCGTATCCATATCCATGTCAGACATGTGTCATGAAGCCATGCCCGTGTCTGTTTCCGTGTCGAAATTGTGTTGTTTTGAATTGTCCACTAAATTATGTTTTAATGAGATTTAGTTATTCGCTAATATTAAGTTAATAATTAAAAGATAAAAATTTTGTTGCAAAATTAGAAAATTATATTCATAGTACAATTCTAGTATTTTAAGCATGCAGTATAGGGCATATTAATGTATGCATAGAAGTATATTCTAAATTTTTCTTTCATCAATATTTCTTTACCGACTTCAAGTCCTCATTGAGACTTATATTCTTGCTCATTTCTCATGTTTATGCTTTTAGGCTGTAATTACTGGATTGTACAATCAACTAATCATTAATGTAGTCATTGATGGTGAGAATGTCATATATAGAGATTAATGTCTGAAACATGATGCATTGGATAATTTTAGCACACCTTGACGTTTGACGTTTTCCATCAACTTAATAGTTTGCTGATTTGACTAAATTTGAACTGTCTAATATCATGACTATTATAAACTTAACTTTAGATCAATGTAGAAAATAACATGTATAACGCGTTTCGTAACGGAGCGCGGACCCGGCGCTTCATAACAAAAGAAAAAAACGCAGTTTTGCGTAACGGTGCGTTATTTTGAAATAACGTGCATTATATAACGTAACGTTATAATGCAAAATAACGCACGTTATTTCCTAGGGCTATTATGAGTATAAATACTCATAACCTAACCCTAAAATTCTCTCCTTTTCCTTTCGCGACTGAACCTCCGCTTCCCTCCCACGAAAAAATCGCTCGTTTCTCCGCTTCCCTCCCTCGAAAAATCGCCAATCGCCCGATCATCTCCATCCTCGCCCGATTCCGACCCTCTCCATCCTCGCCAGCCATATCCAACCTCGCCGATTCTCTCCATCCTCGCCGATCACCGATTCCGATCCTCTCCATCTCCATCCTCGACGATCGCTCGATTCTCTCATCTCCATCGCCGATTCTGATCCTCTCCATCTCCATCACTGAATCAATTACCAACCCTCTCCGTCGCTAACTCCGGCGAGTAATTCCGGCGAACTTCGATAGGTAAAAATTTAAACCTAATTTTTTTTGTTATTTATTGTAATGCTTAATGTAATGCTTACATTAAATCTTAATTTTTTTCCATTGATTAAAAATTTTTTACTGTTCATTTGGGATTTTGGGATTCAATTAAGTTGCTATTATTTTGGGATTTAATTAAGTTTCTATTGGGATTTTGGTATTCAATTAAGGTGCTGTTATTTTGGGATTATGGAATTTAATTAAGTTTCTGTTGGGATTTAATTAAGTTTCAGTTCAATTAAGTTAATTTGAACTGTATGGGATTCTTCAATTAAGTTAAGTTAAATTTATGTTGGGATTCTTCTTGGTATTAATTTGATTACTTGGTGTTAATTTGAACTGTATGCTAAGTAATGAAATATAATGTGCATACATTAATTGAAAAGAACAGGCTGAACAACATGATAAGATGAACTGTATGCTAATTAATTGAAAAGAACAGGTTGTACAGCATGGTGTTAATTCCTTCTTTGTGTTGCCTTTTCCCATGGACTTTAGGTAAATATATTTTGATTAAAAAGTTAAATAGGATAAGATCGTCGAAGTGGCTAGATTTTTCTTTGTGTTGTCTTTTCCTATGCACTGTTGCAAAATTTAAAACAGTACATTCATGATACTGCTGAAATTGAAATAGAAGTCATAAAAATAATTAGATATATCTTTTTTTGTTATTGTTGAAACTGAAAGTTTTTTTTTAATATTCTTAATTTCTAAGAAATCGAAGAATCATGTCTAAACATATGGATCCGGTAAGAGAATGAGGGATTTATAAAGATGGTGAACCAAACAATTATTTTTATTGCAAATTTTGCAATTACCACATCACTGCTGGAATTACAAGATTGAAGTATCATTTGGCTGGTATAAGAAATGGTGTTAAAGTTTGTGAGCGAGTTCCAGCAAATGTGAAGAAATCATGGCAAGAGACACTACAGGATACAGAGAGAGAAAAAGAAGAAGTTAGCATTGACCCTTGAAATTGGGAGAATGGATGAACCACAGGCTGAGGTGATTAACTAAAAACTTGAAAGTGCCGCAGGAAGCAACTCCGAGCCTCGGACTTTAGGTGCAATAGACAAATTTATTAATGTGAAGGCCCGTCAATCAAAACTTGAAACTTCTTTAAAGAAAGAGGCAAGAGAGGATTGCGTAAGGAAGATTGGCATATGCATATTTGCTAATGGATTATCATTTAATATATTGAATAGTCCATATTGGAAGGTAATGATAGAAGCAGTTGGTAACTTCGGATTTGGTTTGAAATAACCATCACCTTATGAGATAAGAACACAAGTCCTTAAAGCCGAAGTTGAGAATATTGATAAAATAAAGGAGAAACACTTATTGGCTTGGGAAAAATATGGATGTACAATGATGTCAGATGGATGGTCTGATAGGAAGAGCAGAAACTTAATTAATTTTCTTGTAAATTCACCAGAGGGCACTTTCTTTTATAAGTCCATTGACGCATCAGATCAGTTCAAAACTGGAACTTATTTGTGGGAGTGTATTAACAAGGTGGTTGAGGAGATTGGAGAAAAGAATGTTGTTTAAGTGATTACCGACAACCATGTCTCTTACGTGAATACTGGTACAAAGCTTATGGAATCAAGAAAATGTTTATATTGGACTCCTTGTGAAGCTCATTGTATTGATATGATGCTTGATGACATAGGCAAGATGAAAATTCACAAGGAAACACTTGATACGGCAAAAGGTATAATACAATTTATTTACAATCA
This sequence comes from Dracaena cambodiana, assembly GCA_036321105.1. Classification (NCBI taxonomy): domain Eukaryota; kingdom Viridiplantae; phylum Streptophyta; class Magnoliopsida; order Asparagales; family Asparagaceae; genus Dracaena; species Dracaena cambodiana. The sequence continues at coordinate 19,041,773 of JAYEPQ010000010.1, forward strand.
TTGTTGGGTTCTCAGTTTGATACGGACATATACAAAGGGGAAAGAATTTCTAAGGCCTGCCATCACTCGATTTGCTACCTCATTCTTGACTTTGCAAAGGTTGTATAAATTAAGGCAACCTATAAGAAAAATGCTTGCATCTGATGAATTTACTAAGAGTGTTTGGGCCAAAAAACCGAATGCAATTAAGGCCAAGAAAGCAGTGTTGTCTAGCCGAAGCTTCTGGAGTCGTGTTCTGTTTTGCTTCAGCACCACTCTTCCACTTGTCTATATATTACGAGAGGTGGATTCGGATGTTAGGCCTTATATGCCTTTTCTTTATGAAATGCTTGATAGCTGCAAAGAGAAAATTGCTGATGTTTGTGATGGCAATAAGAGGAAGTACATGCCTTATTGGAATATGATCGATAAGAGATGGACAGATATGTTACATAGGCCTCTCTATGCGGCAGCATATTTTCTTAATCCAAGATATTTCTATAGCGATACCTTTTTCAATGTTCCAGAGGTGAGGAGAGACCTTCGTGAATGCATGCAACGTATGATACTTGATCTTAATGAGTATGCACAAGCTGATGTCGAGTTGAATCACTATAAATAGAAACTTGGAGAGTTTGGATCCCCACTAGCTCGAATGACTATGAATATCCGTAGTCCAGGTATAATTTTATTTATTTCTATGATTCTATATTTATCCATATCATTCATTTTTAAATTTTTTAACTCCAAAATTATTTTAGCTGCTTGGTGGGAAATATTTGGAGAAGATGTTCCTACACTCCAAAAATTTGCAACTCGGATTCTCTCTCTTACTACTAATGCTTCTGGATGTGAACGCAATTGGAGCACTTTTGAGCAAGTATGAAAATTTAAAACTAAAAAATTTTTGATTGATATTTTATTTCATTGATATTTTTTGAATTTACTTATACAAATTTACATTTCTCAAATTTGTTGAAGGTTCATTCAAAGAAAAGATGCGCTTGGAGTAAGAATGTTTATACTCTCTTGTTTATGTCATGTATAATATTAAACTTAGAGAGAGGAATATATGGAGAAAACGAATGAATTTCGATCCGATTCTTATAGATGAAGCGACTTCTGATGATGAATGGCTTGTAGAGAGTGAAGAACCGTGTCTTGCCGATGATCTTGGATTATTTGATGACCGAAATGAGAATGTTGTTGATACAGGAACAAGAAATTTTCTAAATGTCACCGCGATTAATAACAATCAGAATGTTATGGTTTTTACAGATAAGGGTGACAAGTAAGATGAGAATGAAACTACAAGAAAAAAACGGAGGGTCAATACTTCATGTAAGTAATTAAAATTCGGGTCTTCAATTCTTGATTAAGTGTCTAGCCTATGGCTTTAAGTATCATATAACCTTGTTAATTTGTGAATTTATTTTGTAGTATCTTCTTCGGACAAAGGAAAATCAATTGATGATGTGGTGGATGAGACGGAGGATGATATCGATCTTGAAGATGCTAATTATATTTTGGACGAGAATGATCTAGTTGTAGTAGAGTAGATGATGGCATGAGAACTTAGTTTGTATATATTGGAGAAGAATGTTTTGTATAACTTAAATACTTAATTTTTAATTTTATATGTTATGAAGTTGTTAATATGTTAACTATTAAGACTTAAGAGCTTTAAGACTTTTATGTATATTGTGATGTAAACTATGATTTTTAAATATAGTTTAAAAAATTATTGTCATACTTGCTACAAATTTTAAAATTTTTCTATGTCTTTAAATTGATTTTACAGTTTTTTATATGATTTTTTGGATTTATTTACTTACTTATGATCATTATTAAATATAGTTTTATATTTATTTTAATTAAATAAATTGAAAATTGCGTAACCTACGATTATGCGTTACGTTATTTACTACTTAACCTAACAAAAAAAAAACATTACGTTAACGTTATCGTTATTTTAAACATTGCTTTAGAAAATCACTTCGATTATATTTTGAAATAAAGCTCTCAGCACATATTACCTAAGGATCCCTCCGAATAGCACTGAATGAAGTCCATAGCTGACTTGGCCAATCATAATAAATATTCCATAAATCAGCTCGCCTTGCAAGTATAACAAAGTAATTATTGAAACTATCACCCCATAAGCCAACTAGATAATTATCTCTATTCTAGATGAGTCGAACTCTTTGTCCATTAGCTGGTCTCTTTGTGATGTGTTGTGCACTCCTTCTACCTCTCTTTGGTGGCTTCTCTGATAGGTCTGAACACTTAAAAAGAAGTTTTAATCAACTAAATTATATTTTGACTTTTTAATTATAGGAACAAGAAAAGATAGGAAATAGCTCAAACTAGTTCGAGTTCGGCTTTCTATCAAGTGTAATAGATATCTTGGCCTAACTAGAGATAAAACCTGTGCATATTGTTCTATTCGTGCTCGTTTCATTCCAAAACGTTTCAATTCAGTATCTTTTGCAGTTTTGGGAAAGGGCTCTAGAATCTTTGGACGGGGTGAGAACTCCCGTTGTTCATTCTCTCCTGATTGTTTTGATAAGTCTTGCTCGTCTAATTCATTTTCCATCCTTCAAATTTTATCAGCTACTTCTAGGCTAACTAATTTCGAGAATTAGTTCCTCATCCTCTTGATATGATGCTGAAAAATAATAACTAAGAAATTATCCACCATAAAATATTATATCATATATGCAATGGAACAAATTTAATCCAAAATATTCTATACGAAGATATAAATTTAAGAAAAAAATATTTAAATTACTATGCACAAACATAAAAATACTTGATGATGTAGAATGTCATACACTGGTGGATGCATGATTGCGGCGATAAGTAAAGAATTTGAAGTAGAAATCCTCTTTCTCTTTATGAAACAAATCTTGTCCATTGATAAAACTGCTTACAAAATTAAAAAGTAATCTAAGAAAAAAGAAATGTGAAAGACAAAAGTTAGAAATAATTAGAGAAGGAAAAATATAAAAGTGTGCAATACAGAAAAAGTTTTAGAAAAAAGTTTTCAATAATGTATTGCATCAAATTAAACATCCACTACACATCTAGCTAACATTGAAAAATTAACATTTGCCTTAAATGTTTCCAAAAAAAAGTTTTAAAAAACTAAATAAACTAATTCTAGCGACCATCTACTCGGTGCTCTTTTTTTTTTTTTTTCCTTCTTCTTTATTATGTGTTCAACTGATAGGCTTGGTAGATCTGTCCTATTCAAGGAGATGTCACCATCTAATGTAACATTCGAGAAGTTTTGTTCAAGCTCATTATTAGGTAATTCCATATCAGCTAGCAAGATGTCCTCCATTTCATTGTCAAGGCCCATAATCTCTGGAATGTCATAAAAGACTTTGGGTTGTTTCCTCAATGCTACCCATGCATTTGGCTCTAATGGATCCTTGATGTAAAAACATTGCTGTGCATGACATGCAAACATGCATTTGGCTCTACTAGATCTTTGAACAAATTAACAATTTGAAAATCATAATCATCCTTCTTATCTTGAGCTTCACACCAACGAACGCTGAACATTATAAAGCGGTCTTCTTGTTGATGGTCCTAAAATATTTCTATAATATCCTCTAGCTGTCCACATGCATGGCTTTATCTTAAAATGGATTTGATCCTGAGAGCTCGAGTAACAAATCTGCTTGAAAGCTTGGACAATTTCGTTATTCTGAGTAGCTTTCTTCTCCTCTATGTAGCTTGTGTGAAACTTATATCCATTCACACAACATGCACAATATTTGTTAACGCATGCAAGTGGACTATTAATAAGACGGACAATATGCTATGAGACTTCAATTCCACGAGAAGCCTTTAACCTAAAACATCAATCAAAAGTAAATTCATTTAAGTGTTGCATTTATATATATCAACTAAAAATATGCTCAATTTTCTAAATATAGGGATCAACAACCTGGTCTTCAATATTAGAAGATTAAAAGCGTTCCTGAACGACTTGACACCCTTATCCTTAGTAGAGGATACACCTATGTGGAGATGGGAGAAAGAGTACAATTTCACAATGAAATCCATATATCAACATCTCATAGATAGGGGAGTGACCGCTAAACACTAAGTGGATTTGGATGGTAAAATCACCTCAGAAAATAAGATTATTCATGTGGCTGGTGTGTAAGGAGGCTCTACTTACCTGGCCGAAACTGCAAAGAAGAGGTTGGAATGGTCCCAATATTTGCATTTTGTGCAAACAGGAGGGGGAATCAACTGAACACATCATGTGCAATTGCTTCTTTTCCAAAAATACATGGAATTCATGTACTTTGGCTTTAGGGCTAAATATCAATATTAAACAAGATTTTAATATTTGGAGAAGAATTACCAGGGGGGATAATGATAGCCATAGAGTTAGAACAGTTAT